>JAMZAV010016101.1:0-11574 GCA_024449915.1 Sweltsa coloradensis | reverse complement strand
ATTTAAACTATCTTATGAAGAACTTTTGTCTTATGAAAACAGTGATAAAATTATCAGATTTCTAAACCTTAGCAATCTGATCGACAAACTATGACAGTTCACCCCGCGTCATCCCTTACGTCCCTCCCTTCGTCTCGATTAGCCAAGTTGCATAAATATGAGACGTAAAGCAATATCCTATCCTATATTCATATAAAAAAAATCCATGAAGCATGTTGACTTGCTATTCTTTATGAAGACGTTGGCAACGTTTTCCTGATGATGATAATGATTATGATTTGATTATTTGGCATTTTCTACATATGACAACTTTAGCATACATTTTCTGATCTGGCTGTCTACAAATATATCGACCTTGGCAATTCTTTTCATGACAATGATTTGAAAAACACATTTAACCTTATTTACCGTATTTTACATTCATACATAGTTAACAAAATATCTTGGAGGCGCAAATAATCTTTGCCGTTGAAGCGCCCTAAAACTACTAATACTAATACTAATGCCATGCCTATCCTGTAGGTGAGAACTTAAATTAAATAAAAATAAATAAATAAAATAAAATAAATTTTAAATTTTGAATTAATTGGCTCAAAATTTGCATGAAAGCTTTGTTTAATCAGGTCTTGGATACAGCTGGTTGCTGCCGTAGTATCAGTGGCTCCCGTTGAAGTTGTGATTGTATGTGGCACGATTGGGTGATTACCAAGTTACCAGGTACCAAGTTAATATGAATAAGCACCCCTATTTGCAATTCTTAAAAAAGGCCTATAGGTCCTATATTCTTATTTAAAAAAAGTGTAGGCCTATGCATTTTTATGGTCATCAGTCTGCAATCTGCATGCTTGTAGACATCATTTTGCTTTGAGAATAGGTTGGCATAACAGTAAAAAAAAACAAGATTCCAAATATTTTAAATATAATATTATGGAATTATATTTGTGCATGCAAGTGCTGAAATATTTTATTTTTAAATGCAATAAGTGGGCTAAAATAGGCAAATTGGTGTGTGCGTTTAAAACCAAATAGGCTCTACCGAAGGTTATGTTCATAAGCACAATAACATTGGATATGCAGGATATAATAAAATACCTCCATCCCGATGCTAGTGCAAAGAATATTGGAGCCAAATAGCATCGGGCAAGGAGGCACATGAAACAGCAATACAAGAAACACATGAATATACAAAATATCATACAGGGTATAGTACCTCCAGCTGGAGTTTTTCTCCCTGAAACTTATGGCGAGCTCCGGCCCGTCGTCGGGGAACTTTCTCTTTCCCTTTGACTACCTCCCGACGGCGACGACAATTAGTCAAGTTGCATAAATTTGAGACGTTAAGAAATATCCAATCCTGCCTTCCCATACGCTTGTGGCTGGTTCTGACCAGCACAGGCCTGTCCACCCTTGTCCCCTAGCGTCATCCTTATCGTCCCTCCCTTCATTTAGCCAAGTTGCATAAATATGAGACGTTAAGTAATATCCAATAAAAGTTATCAATATAACCATTATACACACTGAGACGTTAAGCAATATCCAAAATCCATTAAAATTTAATATTACAGGCGGCACAATATGACATAACCAGTTGAAGCATTCTAGTTTCTCTTGTCGCCCTCAGGTGTTTTGTTTGTCTTGGTTCAAATAACCAAACACGTGATTTGTGTTTACATCTGTGGACACCGGCTTTTCTTTTTTTTTACATTTCGTCCAGCTTCTTTTGGAGAATGTAATTCTTTACTTCTTCTAGGCGTGAACCATGCAAATTTCCATAAACAAGAGTCTCGATTAGCCTAGTTGCACAAATATGAGACGTAAAGCAATATCCAATCAAAGAGAGTAATGCTTCACATCTTTACGAATTCGACCAATACCCAATCCTAGATTCGTCGTCCCACAACTTTGCATCAGACTACCGACCGTTCCTGATAACGTAGCAGTCCCTTTCGGGATTTTCATAGGGAGTGAATCCGCACGACAAGACCTAGTTTTTAAATACATTGAATTAAATCAGTAAACTGAGCAAAGAAAGATTCATAAGAGACAACTGCGGTTGCGGTCTTTCAGATAAATTTGCTCATTTGGGGAAGCGCTATCTGTACATGTCCCGGCGTACGCGTACTTTGCACAGCCATCTATAGTGTGACAATTTAAGAAGCTCGAGTTCTGTACAGTGACAACCATAGATCCTATTATTGTGCGAGCATAGCGAGCTCGAATGTCTGTTTTTTTTTTTTTTTTTTTTTGTATTTTTTTTTGTTACATTGTCGTCGGGAAAGCCCTTCCCTTTGACTACCTCCCCGACGGCGACGACAAAGACAACACGGACGGATGATGACACAGACAGAGACGACCATGACGTGGGGGAACCCCTGCCCTCTTCAGATGCTTGTGGCTGGTTCTGACCAGCACAGGCCTGTCCACCCCTTGTCCCCCCGCGTCATCCCTTACGTCCCTTCCTTCGTCTCGATTAGCCAAGTTGCATAAATATGAGACGTAAAGCAATATCCAATCCAAAAATTGCATAAATATGAGACGTAAAGCAATATCCAATTCAATCAATTTCCCCTTCTTTTTGACTACCTCCCCGACAGCGACGACAATGACCACACGGACGGATGATGACACAGACGGAGACGACCACGACGTGGGGAAACTCCTGCCCTCCCCATACGCTTGTGGCGGGTTCTGACCAGCACAGGCCTGTCCAGCGCTTGTCTCCGCGCGTCATCCCTTACGTCCCTCCCTTCGTCTCGATTGGCCAAGTTGCATAAATATGAGACGTAAAGTAATATCTATCTATCAAGCGGAAATCGCTACGAAGAAGATGTTACCTCCAGGGCCTGAGACAGCTCGCGTAGCTCAAACTGTATTTAGCTACGACCCAATTATTTAAAATATCATTTTTAATTGGATGAGCGTAGCGAGCGAAGCGAGCGAAGCGAAGATTCCATTTCACTACACTGGAGAAAAAAAACGGAATGTTTTTTTTGCTTTTTTTCTTTTTGTGTGTTTGTTAACACGATTTCGGCTAAACCGATACTCCGATTGCAATGAAATTTTATGGAGGCCTTCGAAATTTCTGAACTTAGAACTGCCACGTTTTTGAGCGCAATCGGGAATATTTTTTTTTTAAAAACGCAATTTTACGATTTTTTTCGATATTTAAAAAATTTCGTCGACTGTTAACACCTAGATGCTTTATTCGATTGTAATGATTTTTTCACAGAAACTTAATTTTATGAATTAAGATATTCGTGTGAAATTTGAGCCTAATCAAAAAATTATTTCTCATGAAAATCGTAATTTTACGGGTTTTTTCTTTTTTAAAACAGTTCTTTGACTTATAACACCTACATGCTTTATCCTATTGTAATGATTTTTTCACAGAACCTTAATTTTATGAAAAAATATATTCTTGTTAAATTTGAGCGCAATCGAATAATTATTTTTTATGAAAATTGCAATTTTACGATTTTTTTCTTTAAAAAAAATTACGATTAATTAAAAAATTTAAGTTAATTTTTTATTTAATTTAGTTAAATTAAAAAAATTGAGTTTATTTTTAATTTAATTTAATTTAATTTAATTTAAAATAAATCTTCGACTAAGTAATGAATTTTTCACAGAACAACAGAAAATCCGCGTAACACATGGCAGCTCAATGCACCATATACGCTCATCCAACAACGCGGCGGGACTTAAGCGTTTTCCTAGTAAGAGTGATTGGATGAGCGTAGCGAGCGTAGCGAGCGAAGCGAAGATTCCATTTCACTACACTGGAGAAAAAAATCCGGAATGTTTTTTTTTTTTTTTTTTTGTATTTTTGTCTGTTTGTTAGCACGATTTCGGCTAAACCGATACTCCGATTGCGATGAAATTTTATTGAGACCTTCGAAATCTCTGAACTTAGAACTGCCACGTTTTTGAGTGCAAACGAAAAAAAATTCTCATAAAAATCTAAATTTTACGATTATTTTTTTTTTTTTTAATTTCTTCGATTTATAATACATACACGCTTTGTTCGATTGTAATGATTTCTTCACAGAACCTTAATTTTATGAATTCATATATTCGTCTGAAATTTGAGCACAATCGAATAATTATTTCTTATGGAAATCGAAATTTTACGAAATTTTTCTTTTTTAAAATTACGATTATTAATAAATTAAAAATTACAGTTTATTTTTTATTTATTTTAAACAGTTAATTAAAAAGAAATCTTCAACTTACTAATGATTTTTTCACAGAACAGAAAATCCACATAACGCATGGCCGCTCAATGCACCAATTACGATCATCCAACAACGCGGCGGGACTTAAGCGTTATCCTAGTTTTAACTAAGGGTGGAGGGGTGTTATGTACTATTAAATGAGCGTAGCGAGCGAAGGGAAAACTTCAATTTCACTGACCCCCCAAAAATTTAGCTAAAATGTTTTTTCTGTTTTTATTTTGTTATTTTTTTTCTGTCTGTTTGTTCGGTTGATGACACAGACGGAGACGACCACGACGTGGGGGAACCCCTGCCCTCCCCATCTGCTTGTGGCTGGTTCTGACCAGCACAGGCCTGTCCACTTCTTGTCCTCCCGCGTCATCCCGTACGTCCCTCCCTTCGTCTCGATTAGCCAAGTTGCATAAATATGAGACGTAAAGCAATATCCAATCAAACAAAAATTCGCACGATTCCGGGCAAACGGCATATGCGATCTTGATGAAATTTTAGAGGGACGTTTAAAATCTCTGAACATAGACATGCCACGTTTTTTGGTACAATCAAAGAAATATTTCTCATGAATATCGTACTTTTACGATTTTTTTCGATTTTTAGTCTGATATTTTCGTGACATTTGGGCCGATTCTGACCAAACGGGTGGGGCAAGAACGTTCATATTTCACATGGACATTAAGGTTATAGTGATGTATTGCTTTTTGAAAGAAAAACACGAAAATATTATCCAGAAACTATGTCAATAAAGCTTTTAAATTAAGGTTTTTTGAGATATTTAATAACAATTCACAAGTAACAATAGAAACTTAACAACAATCATCTACAATGCGTTCAAAAAGCACTTGATAAGTAAAGAGATCCCACGCAAACTAAAAACTTACAAAAACGCTCATCCATCAACGCGACAAGACTTAAGCGTTTTCCTAGTACTATGTAAGTATTCATCCAGTAGGCAGTCAATTAAATTATCACTTTTAAAAGAAGAAGAATAACACTCGCTCTCTCTTAAAACGACCTTCATTCGTGTACAATATGTAACTGGATTAAGGTAACTAAATAAATCTGTATTTAATTTTACCAATCCAGGGAGTATTGATTATCTTTTATGTAGAAAATAACATAAATTACACTGCACACTGGTTGTGACAGTGCGTGTGAGGTGCGTGTAAGTGATTGGCTGTTTGGCCTACTGATAGATATATAAACTAGGCTTCTAGGTAGGGCTACGATCTAGGCCTAGGCGTAGTTAATCTCACTGCACAAAGAGCAGGGCGGACACAGATTAGCCTGAAAGAGCGACAAGAACCAGTAGGAAAGTTTACGTGCAGGAAGATACTTGGCTACACAGCCAGGGCGAATAGTAATCTACAGTAGATTGGATCGAGGAGTATTCAAATAAATGTGTTTTTCCTAATTTATCTCACATCAAAATCATTTAATTTTTAATTCAATTAATAATTTTAATTTTGATTTCACTGTCATGTCTATAATTTACTTGCCTTTGTAAACTGAGAAAACAATGTACAAATAAAACACAATACTAAAATTGTCTTTCAATATCAAAAAGGCTGCAAAATTTCACCTACCCTGTTGAAGCGCCCTAGTCTCTCACGTCGGTGTTATCGGATCTCATCGATATTGTCTGCCAAATACATTGCGGCTGGTTCGTCCACGAAGCCTTGAGTGAAGTCGTTCCCTGACTCGGCTCTCCAGTTCGAATGAGCGAGTCAAACTAGTGATCAGGCTGAAGAATAACACTCAAAGCTGTACATCTCTTTGCGGTGTTTAATACTAGGAAAACGCTAAAGTCCCGCCGCGTTGATGGATGAGCGTTTTTGTAAGTTTTTTGTTTGCGTGGGACCACTTTTCCTTTGCAAGTGCTTTGTGAATGCATTGTAGGTGATTGTTGTCGAGTTTCAAATGTTACTTGTTAATGGTTATTATAAACCTCAAAAAAACTCATATCTAAACCTTTCTTCTATGGATTCTGGCTAACTTTTTCAACTTTGTCTTTAAAAAGGTACTACATCACCATAACCTTAATGTTTATGTGAAATATGAACGTTGTAGCCCCACCCGTTTGGTCAGAATCGGCCCAAATGTCACGAAGATATCGCACTAAAAATCGAAAAAAAATCTTAAAAGTACGTTTATTTTGTGGGTTCTGGTTACCTTTTTCAACTTTTTTTTCACAAGGTATCACATCACCATAACCTTAATGTCCATTTAAAATATGAACTTTGTAGACCCACCCGTTTGGTCAGAATCGGCCCAAATGTCACGAAAATATCGCACTAAAAATCGAAAAAAATCGTAAAAGTGCGATATTCATGAGAAATATTTCTTCGATTGTACCCAAAAACGTGGCACGTCTAAGTTCAGAGATTTCGAAGGTCCTGTCAAATTTTCATCAAGATCGCTTATGCCGTTTGCCCGGAATCGTGCGAACAAACAGACAAAAAACAAACAAAAAAAACAAAAAAAACAAACACACAAAAAAACAACCGAGCTAAATTTTTTGAGGGGTCAGTGAAATTGAAGTTTTCGCTTCGCTCGCTTCGCTCGCTACGCTCGCTACGCTCATCCAATTAGTCGTTTTATATTTGTATTGTCAATTGAGATTCTTGCACCCTGTTCGCTATTTGGGTCACAACTGTCCAGCAACTCTCTCAATATCGGCAAATTCTCTTGACTTGTGTGTGGCATATCTTAGGCAATCAAATCTTTGGTCTTTTTGTTCATGGTATAGATGAGATCTAGCGAAAGGCCGCCAAAATAGTACCCTTTTATTTGCATCTACTCTACGTCGACAAACACTATATATCAATATTATTATCATCTCTCTTATTACTATTAAATCTAGACCATTCACTTTCTCTGCAAAGAGTTATACTTGTACACTCTACTTGTCTAAAATTATCTATCCATCTATCGATCGTTTCTCCTGTGAATCTTGATGACAGAAGATTCGTTTCACGTCACGAGCTCAAGAACACCCACGGATATTATTGTTTTTCTTTGTTAAAACTATGGTCAAATCAGTCGTTATAATATGATTTTTCTACGCATTACATTTGTTTATTTACTTTAAATGTTACTTTAATTTGTTATACAAATATGAGACGTTAAGCTATATCCAATCGAATCAGTATAGACCAACCCCCAAACGAACAAGCGTTTTGCTAAAAAATGCGTTAAGTTTATATATTTTTGTGATCAATGCCCTTTGAACGGTCTGTAGCGTACACGTGCCGTCTGCAGGGAACACTCCAAGCTCCAGACAACAAAGGATCGGCGCGCGCATCGTGTGCACGCAGACAGCAGCTGCCGCCTACGCCTCACTCACAGTCACAGTCGGTCTGTTGTTCTTGTTCGAGGTGGATGTGTTTGGTCTCCGCTCTTCCGTCTGTTCTTGTTTAGCCAGGATGGCACAAGGAGTTGGCTTCTGTTGTGGACTGGAATGTGTTATTTTGAGCAAGCCTTGGTTGTCTTTTCTTTATTCAGCTTGTTAACTTTAGTACATAGTTTGTTTTGTCGACACTTAACGGTTTTGTTTGTTCTTTATTCTATAGGTTATTTCTTGTCAGGGAAGTGTTTGTTATGTCAGTGCTGTGCTCGGTCTGCTCCGTCCATACAGCCTGTGCGGTTGATGTGGCCAGCTTAGTGCTAGGTTCTGTCCAGTGTGAGATGAGAGCCTTGACACGCAACAAGGGTGCCTGGTTTCTGTGTGTGGGCCAACAAATTCCAACTCGCAACCATCTCGTGGTTTGGCCCGTGATTAGGGAAGTTTATCTCCCTGAAACTAATGTGCGAGCTCTGGGTCGTCGTCGGGGAACTCCCCTTCCCTTTGACTACCTCCCCGACGGCGACGACAATGACAACACGGACGGATGACACAGACGGAGACGACCACGACGTGGGGGAACCTTTGCCCTCCCCATATGCTTGTGGCTGGTTCTGACCAGCACAGGCCTGTCCACCCCTTGTCCCCCCGCGTCATCCCTTACGTCCCTCCCTTCGTCTCGATTAGCCAAGTTGCATTAATATGAGACGTAAATCAATATCCAATCCAAAAAATCTTTCCAAATTAATTTAGTTTCATATCGAGCGTCCACTTGTTTTGTTGCTTCTTCCAGAATCTTACGAGCACGCACCTCTTCCCTTGAGCAGGGTTTTTGATCACTTATCTTTACTCCAAAAGTCTCGGTTTTAAAAGATTCCTTTACCAATTGATGTACAATTTCGTCTGATTCACTTCTATGGCAAATATGAAGAGTAAATCCATCGTCAACACGTCCATCATTCATTGTGGCATTACCATGAATGATCCATCCAAGAGCTGTCTTCGATAGCAGTGGTGTATGTGGTGGACCTCTCAACATTTCCATAGAAGTTATCAACTCACAATTATCCGCTCCAATCAATATCATGGGCTTTGCATTCTCAAGATTAATCAACTCACAATTATCCCACTTACTTGCTAAGTTTTTAACTTTCACTGTCTGTACGGGAAGTTCCAAATTCTTCATCGTACGAATGTTTACCATATTAAACTTTTTGTTACTCAGTGTCCCTGCAACCTTGAGATTGACGAGCCGCGACTCTTGATCTAATCTCGTTACAGAGTTGGTGAAACGCAGTACCACTGGTTGAGACCGACCTTCCAAACCCAGTTGGTCGGCTAGAGATTCATCCAACAATGTGGTTGTGGATCCTTCATCCAACATTGCATATGTTGATATTTCCCCACCAGGTCCGAAAAGCTTTACTGGCGTAATCTTCAACAGTACTTTATCTAATACCGCAGAATGTAGATGGTTGACTACAGCTTGTTTTGTCTCCTTGGCCTCAGGTTGGTGATCTTAATGCAACAATTTGTTGTGTCTAAGAGTACATCCCTTTAAACCACAAACCGGCTTCATACATTCACTGTTATAATGTCCAGACTCTAGTTAAAACAGACACCTAAATTCCAAGACCACTCTACCCGTTTCTTAGTGTTCAGTTTAGCAAATATAAAACAGTCACACACTTCATGACCAGACTGTTTGCAGTAAATGCATCTTCTTTCCGTTTTACTTGTTGCAATAGTGCTCAATATCGTTTCATTCTTCCTTGTATCCTTATAGCTACCGTAGTATTTTGGTTTCACTTCTACTTTATCTTTATGGGGTATGCTTAAGGTACAAGGAACACTTACCGAGCTCGCAGCCTCTGCTTCAATGTCTATCCACTTTGCAAAATGTTTCAGAGTTCCTGTCTTATCACTTAGCCCAAGTATTTCTCGTCCCCACGACAGCTTCAGGTAGTCAGGCAACTTCCGAACCAAGTCTTGAATCAACTCCGGATTCGAAAGGTGCGCCGGACGATCCAGGTTCTCCACTGTAGCTGTGAGACTATTAACCAAGCTGGCAAAGACAATCAGATCTTCCATTTTGTTGTTTCTGGGTGGAGGAGCATTTCGCACCTTCTCAATAAAGTGCTGAAATAACCAGATCTGGCCTACCAAATCTTCTCTCCAATATAGCCATTATTTTGTCGACATTCTTAGGTGAAACCATCATGGCTTGAACTTCTCTCTTGGCGTTTCCGGTCAAGGCTCTTTGAAGTCTGATAATATTTTCTACATCAGAGAATTGGCAACATTATGTAGACTGTTTATAGCTAGCACTAAATATCGGCCACTCTTCAGGGTCTCCACTGAACATTGGTAAATCTCTACCGACTGTTTGCCTCACTAAATATTGCCTACTGTCACTTTGTTGGTTGCTAGCACCTAGCCCTACATGTTTGAGAATAGTAGCAATATTGTTAAATGCACCAGCTAAATCGGATTGTCTGACCATTAGCGTCTCATCTATTGGTGGGGTTGGAGAAATTAAACCTGGACCCACATTGATACCAGATAACTCCACTGGATTCGAACAGCTGTTTAATTTACCAGTTTCAGCATTTTTCACCCAATCAGCAACACTGGACATCCTTCGTGACTCGTTTTCATCAACTTCCAGATCGAATTCTTCATCAATCTCAGCTAACTTTGTCTGGGAAGCGCTCTCAATCAAGTCGCGTTGAAGTGCAGCGATGTTTTCTTCTTCAGCAGCTTCTCGTCGCATACGGGCAAGTTCAATATCGATTTTCTTCTGTGCAAGTTCATCCTCGTACTGTTGTCGTGCTCTAGCAGCTTCAATCCTATCTCTTTCGATACGAAGCACTTCTTGTTTGGCATCTTGCTCCACTTGAAGCTTACGCCGACGAACTGTACTAGTAATAGAACTGGAACTAGAATTATTGCATCTTGCAATTGATTTACTAGATCTCTTTTTGTGTTCTCGTTCATCTACTTGTGACATGGATTTTCCAGCTTTAGTCCAGTCATCATTTCCTGGAAACTTATCTGCTGGAATCCCACGAGTAGATCGAACACCACGATCTGTTACAGCAGTACTATCTGGAATCTTCTTTTTATCCATTTTTGAAAACTCAATAGCCTACCACATAGGCATACCTTGATACTGGAGTGGAATACTTCCTAGGACTTGAAGATCCGGCCCGGAGGACCATTAATGTCGGCTCACCGACAGGGTATAAAGAAATACGTTAAATTACACTATTTACAACTTGTAAATTGAATAGAAACAATATTCTTTAAAGTGATGATTTATTTTAGATCTTGTCATTCAGACCTAAAAAACATAAACATAACATATCAATCTCCCTTGACAACAACAATTGGAAATACACAGCCCTCAACATTATATAAAATGATAGGACTTACCCAACCCACTGTGACTGGAATGCAAGGCATGACACTGGGAGTGGGGGATATTAGTAACTCGACACTTCACGCAATCACAATCACAGACCCAGCAAGTACTGCACTGAACTCGCAATGACGTGTCAATTGACAGTCCGTCGTAGTTTTTGATCGGGTCTGGGAACACTTATTATGTCACACTCACCGGAGGTTTATTCTGTACATATTTCATCTGTGTTTAGATGGATGGAATATAGTTAGTTGTACGCCAATCAAAATAAAATACTTTTGTCAAAACAAAAGATTATTTTATTTATTTCACTGGCACAATCTTCTTGAACTACCTAACCAGTTTGCCAAGTGTTAGGTTAGGTATAAAACTCATAGCCATCTATACCTAACAATACCATAAAAAACAGTGTGTTGACACTTCAAACTAATGTTGTAAAACGTTGTTCTGGACATCATGACATCGTGGTGAGAGGAGGAAAAATAAAATTCTTACTTTTTTGAAGGGTAGAAAATAGGTTGATTATTTATCAATCTCTTAGTGCTTCAAGTTTTATTTTATATATATATATCATCAGT
>JAMZAV010016100.1:0-10565 GCA_024449915.1 Sweltsa coloradensis | reverse complement strand
TTTTAAATAGCGTACGAATACGCGTGAAAAATTGGGACGGGGGGTTTTATCGCGTGTTTGCTAGCAAGTCTCGCTACTGTAGAGATGGTATACTGTGGGCTACTATGTTAAATAGCCAGTACGAATACGGAAATATTGCAAGGTTTACTCAATCTAGTGCGAATTGGGGGTACTTGACGTCCAACATTCGACTGACCTTGCATGGACACGGCATTTCACGGCCAGGCGAAAACAAACAAAAAATATCTTTTCAAAATCTAAAACATTGTCGTTAAAATAATTTCTAAACATTGGAAGTCTATTTCTCAGTTTATTATTTCTTGTAGGTTTAAATCGCAATGAATCTTGCTGATTTTTGTTAACAGTTCTCAATAAACTCGTACGGATGTCCGTTTAAAATTTCAGCGCAATTTGTTCAGCGATTCGGCTGATTTTAAACGTACACACACACACACACACACAGCACGGCACGCAGAAAAACCGTAAGGGCCGTTTAAGTCGAATGGAAATCACTACTTTTCGCTACGCTCACTCGTTCAACTAGGAAAACGCTTAAGTCCCGCCGCGTTGTTGGATGAGCGTAATTGGTGCATTGAGCTGCCATGTGTTAAGCGGATTTTCTGTTGTTCTGTGAAAAAATTAGTACTTAGTCGAAGATTTTTTAAAATAAAATTAAATAAAATAAAAAATTAACTTAATTTTTTTAATAAATCGTAATTTAAAAAAAAAAAAATCGTAAAATTGCAATTTTCATAAGAAATAATTATTCGATTGCGCTCAAATTTAACTCGAGTATATTAATTCATGAAATCAAGGTTCTGTGAAAAAATCATTACAATAGGATAAAGCATGTAGGTGTTATAAGTCAACGAATTGTTTTAAAAAATAAAAAAACGTAAAATTTCGATTTTCATGAGAAATAATTTTTTGATTTCGCTCAAATTTCACACGATTATCTTAATTCATAAAATTAAGGTTCTGTGAAAACATCATTACAACCGGATAAAGCGTGTAGGTGTTAAAAGTCGAAGAATTTTTTTAAAAATAAAAAAAAATCGTAAAATTGCGTTTTTTACGTGAAAAAATTTCTTGATTAAGCTCAAAAACGTGGCAGTTCTAAGTTCAGAGATTTCGAAGGCCTCCATAAAATTTCATCGCAATCGGAGTATCGGTTTAGCCGGAATCGTGTTAACAGACACACAAAAATACAAAAAAAAAGAAAGAAAGAAAGAAAAAAAAAAATCGGATTTTTTTCTCCAGTGTAGTGAAATGGAATCTTCGCTTCGCTCGCTACGCTCATCCAATTATTATATCATAAAGCAATTCCAAACATTTTGTTACCGAAAACAACATCTGTGAATAGTTTTCCCGGGTGGCTAGCAGTTTTTTTTTTATTTGCGACTGTCACAGCAGCTGGTCGGTTGTGTAAGCGCTCTACATGTCAGCTCCTGCTCATCAGTTTACCCATTGAGAAATAAATTTAAGTTTAGTTTGTGTGTGTGTTTTGTATGTTTGGTATAGGTTTTAGCTCGAAGCTTCCAATGTTTATGTTGACACTTGACAGTAGATTACTTTCTCAATTTGATTAGTCGTAGTAGTGTTTTAGTAGTAGTTCAAAGGCAGCAGATATTTGTTGTAGTACTGTTCCATTAATTCAGATGTACTATGCAACTGCAATTCAGAGCTTAAAATGTACCCGTCCTGATGGTCTAGTGGTAAGACGCCTGTCTGGAATGCGGGAGAACCGTGGTTCGATTCACGGTTGGGACGGACTTTTTTAATTTCTGAATTGTAGTAAATAATAGTAGATTACGCGTTAGACTGCAGTGGCATATGCAAGAATATATTTTAGATGGAACTATTAACATCATCAATAATAGTTGTGTAGCTCGCTCCTTACTTTGTTGGGGTGGGGGCTCCAAGTCTCTTTAGTATGTGTTAGGCACATTAGGATAATTTAATACAAGTTGTGTCTTCAAGTACCTATATTTAAATGATTTAATATTGCACTTGTGTAGGTGTAGACAGATTTGAATTTAACTAGCTTGTACGTAGTAAAATGGGTAGTAATGGGGAATTATCTTGGCCACTTGCAAAGGCTATGCTAATGCATTGAAGCAAAAAATTAATTTGGTAATGAAAAAAATAAATTAAAATTGCCTAGATTGCCTAGATAGGGCCTACATAAATACAAAAACAACTAATAGATTTGAAAATTTTTGTTAACTACTCGAACTCGACGTGAAAAAGTGAAACTCGCACGACAACCTTAATAAAATTGTGATTTTTTTTACAAAAGAACTTTTAAAAGGACTAAGTTCATATTTTAGACAAACTTGAACTTTTCAAATTTTAGGTTTTAAAAGAAAAACTTTTTAAAAGTTCATTATTTGAGCTGTGAACTGAACTTTAGAAAGTTCATTTTTGGGTGAGCAAAGCGAAGACTTCAATTTTCACCGACCCCCCAAAACATTTTGCTCGGGTGTTTTTTTTTTTTTTTTTTTTTTTCCCGTCTGTTTGTTCGCTCTCTACCGGGCAAACAAGGCATATGCAATCTTGATGAAAAATAGAGGGGACCTTCGAAATCTCTGAACTTAGACTTGCTACGTTTTTGGGTGCAATTGAAGAAATATTTCTCATGAATATCGTACTTTTACGATTTTTTTTAATTTTTTAGTGCGATATTTCGTGGCATTTGGGCCGATTCTGACCAAACGGGTGGGGCTACAACTTTTCATATTTCACATGGACATTGAGGTAATGGTGATGTTTTGCTTTCTGAAAGAAAAAGTTGAAAAAGTTAGCCAGAATCTATAGAAACCCAAGTAGCACAGAAAATGTGTGCGCTTATGGGCCATCAGCGGCAAAGTGATGGCAAAGTTTTGCGTTGATGGGCCGCCTATGGCCCATAAGCGCACAGCCGACAGTTGGCGTACAGTAGGCGGCCCGCCTATGGCCCATAAGCACACTTCCGACAGTCGTCGCTGCAAAAGTTTTGCGTTGGTGGGCCGCCTATGGGCCATAAGCACACAACCGACAGGTGGCGAACAGTGCCTACTGTTCGCCACCTGTCGGTTGTGTGCTCTCCTATGGCCCATAAGCACACAACCGACAGGCGGCGAACAGTAGGCGGCCCGCCTATGGCCCATAAGCACACAACCGACGGGAATCTAATGAGAGTATATAACACATTTGATGATGGATTAAAAGGAATAATTTAATTGTCAATTTCATCATGTTACGCTAATCATTCTCGCTCTTCTTCGTCGATTTAAAGAATATTGACGCTCTCACATTCAAGGTATATCATTTTAGTATCATTTAAACTTATTATTTGATAATATTAATATTATGATAATATATTTGGATGAGCGAAGCGAAGACTTCAATTTCACTGACCCCCAAAAAATTTAGCTCGGGTGTTTTTTTTTTTTTTTTTTTTTTTTTTTTGTCTGTTTGTTAACTCTCTACCAGGCAAACGGCATATCCGATCTTGATGAAAATTTGACAGGACCTTCGAAATCTTTGAACGTAGAGGTGTATTGTTTTTGGTACAATCGAAGAAATATTTCTCATGAATATCGTACTTTTACGATTTTTTTCGATTTTAGTGCGATATTTTCGTGACATTTGGGTTAATTCTGACCAAACGGGTGGGGCTCACAACGTTCATATTATACATGGACATTAAGGTTATGGTGATGTAGTACCCTTTGAAAGAAAAGTGAAAAAGTTAGCCAGAATCCATAGAAATAAAGCTTTTAATATAAGTTTTTTGATTTTTTGTGCGATATTTTCGTGCCATTTGGGCCAATTTGACCAAACTGGTGGGGCTACAACGTTCATATTATACATGGACATTAAGGTTATGGTGATGTAGTACCTTTTAAAGAAAAAGTTTAAAAAGTTAGCCAGAATCTATAGAAACTAGGAAAACGCTAAAGTCCCGCCGCGTTGATGGATGATCTTTTTAAAGTTTTTAGTTTGCGTGGGATATCTTTACTTTTGCAAGTGCTTTGTTTTGCTGCCTACGCATTGTAGGTGAATGATGTCAAGTTTCTTTTGTTTCTTGTCAATTAGTATTATTTACCGTAAAAAACTTACATTAAAAGCTTTATTTCTATGGATTCTGGCTAATTTTTTCAACTTTTTCTTTCAAAAGGTACTACATCACCAAACCTTAATGTCCATGTATAATATGAACGTTGAAGCCCCACCCGTTTGGTCAGAAATGGCCCAAATGGCACGAAAATATCGTACAAAAACAAAAAATCTTATATTAAAAGCTTTATTTCTATAGATTCTGGCTAACTTTTTCAACTTTTTCTTCAAAATGTACTCCAATCACCATAACCTTAATGTCCATGTATAATATGAAAGTTGTAGCTCCACCCGGTTTGGTCAGAATTGGCCCAAATGGCACGAAAATATCGCACTAAAAATCGAAAAAAAAATCGTAAAAGTACGATATTCATGAGAAATATTTCTTCGATTGTACCCAAAAACAATACACCTCTAAGTTCAGAGATTTCGAAGGTCCTGTCAAATTTTCATCAAGATCGGATATGCCGTTTGCCTGGTAGAGAGTTAACAAACAGACAAAAAAACAAACAAAAAAAAACAAAAAAAAAAACAAAAAAAAAACAAAAAAAAAAAAACACCCGAGCTAAATTTTTTGGGGGTCAGTGAAATTGAAGTCTTCGCTTCACTCGCTTCGCTCGCTACGCTCATCCAATAAAGCTTTTAATAAAAGTTTTTTACGGAAAATAATACCGATTGACAGGTAACAAAAGAAACTTGACAACAATCAGCTACAATGCGTATTGCGTAGACAGCAAAACAAAGAACTTGCAAAAGTAAAGATATCCCATGCAAACTAAACATTTTTAAAAGCTCATCCATCAACGCGGCGGGACTTTAGCGTTTTCCTAGTATAAATAGTAATATTGGACAACGCTGTTATAAAGGCAGAAAGAAGATTAGTCAAGGGAAACCATTTTATAAATTTTGTAAAGCATAAAATCCAGGAAATATTAATCAATTAATTGCAAAAAGTTTGCACGTGGCAGCCAGCCTCTGTATTAATTAACGGGAACGGGGGAAACGTAAATTATGCAGTTGGGAGTATTAGCAACTGACTAATTCTAAGTAAAGCGTAGTTTTCGGATTCCCAGTGATCTCGTCAGTCAACGCGCATCCCATGCATAACGAATCTACCCCAAAGTCAGCAACAATGTTGGAAATGTTCATTTCTGAGATGTGATGTATCAGTTGTCACTTGATAAGTTGATCTATGCATGACCACCCCATAACAACATGAAATACCACAAATTGTATTATTGGATGAGCGTAGCGAGCGAAGCGAAGATTCCATTTCACTACACTGGAGAAAAAAATCCGAAATGTTTTGTTTTTTTCTTTTTCCCCCCGCACCATTCCGGCTAAACCGAAACTCCAATTGCGATGGAATTTTATGGAGGCCTTCGAAATCTCTGAACTTAGAACTGCCACGTTTTTGAGCGCAATCAAAAAATTATTTCTCATTAAAATCGCAATTTTACGATTTTTTTCGATTTAAAAAAAAAATCTTCGACTTATGCTTTATGCGATTGTTATGATTTTTTTCACAAAACCTTAATTTTATGAATTAATATATTCGTGTGAAATTTGAGCGCAATCGATAAATTATTTCTTATGAAAATCGCAATTTTACGCTTTTTTGGTTTTAAAAAAAATTCTCCGACTTGTAACATCTACATGCTTTATCCGATTATAATGATATTTTCACAGAACCTCAATTTTATGAATTTATATATTTGTGTAATATTTGAGCGCAATCGAAAAATAATTTCTCATGAAAATCGCAATTTTACACTTTTTTCGTTTAAAAAAACATACGCTCATCCAACAACGCGCCTGAAAAAGCGTTTGCGAAGCTTCCTAGTATTATATATCATTCCGATACCGAATACTCCACGTAGGGTCTCAAAATAATACTTTGATTATTGCATGCAATCGACATAATTTTTAAATTAATTTCAAACATGTTTATAAATACGGTCATTAATTTCATTGCAATATGCAGAATTAATCCGCTGTCGATAATGCTGTCATGTATCTGTAATATGCATTTTGCACTTGCCGTTTCGTAGTGCAAATTTCACATACTTGACGCAGATGGTAGAAACTACAGCAAATAAATCGGCTTAATTAATATTTAAAATTCATAATATTATGATATTGCCAAAACTATTTGTTATTTTTTTTTGGGGTTGAGCAGTACGACCAGTATAGACGATTACAGTAAAAATTATGACACGTTTCTCCCAAAACATAATTATTCCTGCTTGTAATTTTTTGGTTAAAAAGGCAGATTTTTGTTTCTATTTGTAATACATACTCGTGTCTACAAACTGACATATTTGGAAAATTGCACAAACGTTTTTTTTTCTTCCGCCGGTACGAATAGGTGGAAGAAAAATTATATAAGTGCAAGATATTAACGTCAAAATTTTTCAAGTAATAAAAACAAAAATCATCCTTCAAACCAAAATTTATGAGCAGGGAAATTGTCGGGGTATAAGTAATTAATTTATTATTTATTGTGTGGCTCGTTGTCTTGTTGTTAGCGGTATCTGCTTCCAATGCAGAAGGTCCAGGGTTCGATTCTCGCTAAAGTCAGAAGGTTTTAACTTCTGATTTGGACTTAAGTCCATCAGTTCTTGTCTTAGGAGTTTGTAAACGGTGACTTTGGAGCCGTCCTAGCAACGAAGCACATAATAAATTTCAGAGTTGTTCTGAATCGGCCTTGTTGATTCTGGCGTTGATTCGGGGTGTTCGCACGTCCATACCACTGATTGCTATATTTCCTATTACAAATATCGATCTTTGGTTGTTATCGCTCACTCGTCGATTGCGTCGGGGCCTGCAGGGTTGGCTTGGTCGCTTTGATTTAAAGTCCCCCACTGAAAATCAGTTATATAACTGAGTGGGCAGACTCTAAATAAAATTTATTTATTTATTTATTTATCTGTAATCATCTAGGCCTATATAAGGCTTACTAGTTACTATTAAACCCAAAAATAAAAATAATAAGTTTTGAAAATGTCAGATGATCATTAAATAAACTATATCTGTTTTTTGTTTTAGGCTTTAAAAAAAAAAAATGGCCAATAAGGAATATTTGGTGTAGGCCTATATCAAAGTAGGGAGAGAGGCTTAAATTTAGCGATTACCCTTTTCTGTCTGTCCGTCTTGCCCGTGTGTGACTGGTAAAATTAATAATAAATACAAATCCAAACTGAGCTCCTAATCACTTTCCGTCAATTTAATTCATACCATTTAGATATATGGGCTTGATTCTCTTTGTCAATTTAAATATGAACAAGAGTAGGCCTACGCTTAAAAAAACTCAATTTAATACATATATTATTGAATCTTTTGTTTGATGAAACACCTGAAAGGCATTTATTTAGTTTCCGTGTAAACAAGGTACGAAATGTTGACAGACGTTCCACAATGCATACACGCTGGGTACATCTTCATAAGGTAGCAGGCGCGCTCCTCTATCAGCTTGGTTACGGTGGGTAGCGGTCAGCGTTCCAGAGTCCGGCGCAGCAGGTTGGGTTCGAGTACGGTGATAGGCGATAAAATTTATCTATTTGTAATAACTCTCTCTGTATTAACTTAAATTTTTTCTCTTACACACAGTTTATATAATTTGAAATGCTCGCACAATTGAAAAGATATATAATTATGAACTTTTTAATATTTTCGTTTTGTGCGTGACTTCCTCGCGTCTCTACTAGATGGTGCTAGTGTTCCCGAAACATTCTCACCGCCGGGCCGTAAGCATCCCGCTGTGACAAAAGTGAAGCAACTGTCGGATTTGCTTGCCTGTGGACCATAAGCGGCGAACATGATGGCAAACTGTGTATCACCGGCTATGGTCCATAAGCGGGCCGTTGTCACAAAAATGCAGCACAGATTTTCGAAACTGATGGTTTTGCTACAGTGGGCCGCTTATGACCCATAAGCAGCGCGTTTGCTTAGGGCAAAAGTTATGGGCGCCTGGCCTCCGTAAGCGCATCGCGCTTATGGGCCATCAGCTCAACTGATGGCGATGTTACAGCTCGCCATAAGATCGCCATCATTTTGTGCTACTTGGGAAATAAGTTTTAATATAGTTTTTTGATTTTAGTACGATATTTGCGTGCCATTTGGGCCAATTCTGACCAAACGGGTGGGGCTACAACGTTCATATTTTACATGGACATTAAGGTAATGGTAATGTATTGCTTTCTGAAAGAAAAAGGTTGAAAAAGTTAGCCTGAATCTATAGAACTAAAGCTTTTTATATAAGTTTTTTTACGGTAAATAATACCAATTAAACAGGTAATAGGAAGCTTCGAAAACGCTTTTTTAAGTCGCGTTGATGGATGAGCTTTTTTGTAAGTTTTAGTTTGAGTGGGATCTCTTTACTTTTCAAGTGTTTTTGAACGAAATTGTAGGTGATTGTTGTCAAGTTTCTAGTATTACTTTCTTAACTGTTTTTTAAAAATACCTAAAAAATCTTAATTTAAAACCTTTATTTATATGGTTTCTAAAAAATTTTTCCACCTTTTTTTCAAAAGCAATACATCACCATTACATTAATGTCCATGTACAATGTGATTGTTGTAGCTCTACCCGTTTGGTCATATTCGGCCCAAATGTCACGAAAATATCGCACAAAAAATCGTAAAAGTGCGATAATAATGAGTAATATTTCTCTGATTGTACCAAAAAACGTGACTAGTCTTAGTTCAGAGATTTCTAAGGTCCTGTCAAATTTTCATCAAGATCGCATATGCCGTTTTGCCCGGTAGAGAGCGAACAAAAGAACAAAAATACAAAAAAACAAACAAATGAAACAAACAAACAAACAAACAAAAAAACAAAAAAAACACCCGGGCTAAATTTCTGGGGGGTCAGTGAAATTGAAGTCTTCGCTTCACTCGCTTCGCTCGCTACGCTCATCAAACAAAAGAAACTTGACAAACAATCCCCTACAATGCGTAGGCAGCAAAACAAAGCACTTGCAAAAGTAAAGATATCCCATCACACAAACTAAAAACTTTAAAAAGCTCATCCATCAACGCGGCGGGACTTTAGCGTTTTTCCTAGTAAAAAAGAACTGACCCAACACTGTCCCACGTAAACAAAAAAACTTACAAAAAAAAGCTCATCCATCAACGCGGCGGGACTAAAGCGTTTTCCTTGTCTCAAATACTGACATGTTTTTTTACTGATTTGTTGGATGAGTCTAGCAAAAGCAGCGAGCGAAGCGAGACTTCAATTTCTCTGACCCCCAAAAAATTTATCTCCAATGGTTTTTTGTTCGTTTTTTTTTTTTTTTTTTTGTTTTTTTGTCTGTTTTGTTCGCTCTATACCGGGCAAAAAGGCATATGCGATCTTGATGAAAATTTTAGGGGACCTTTGTTTTCTCTGAACTTAGAGGTTATGTTTTTGGGTACAATCGAAGAAATATTTCTCATGAATATCGTATTTTTAAAGATTTTTTTCGATTTTTAGCGCGATATTTTCGTGATATTTGGGCCGATTTTGACCAAACGGGTGGGGAACAACGTTCAAAATTTCACAGGGACATTAAGGTTTATGGTGATGTAGTACATTTTGAAAGAAAAAGTTGACAACGTTAGCCAGAATCTATAGAAATAAAGCTTTTAATCTATGTTTTTTTGATTTTTTTGAGCGATATTTTCGTGACATTTGGGCCAATTCTGACCAAACGGGTGGGGCTACATTGTTCATATTTTACATGGGGCTTAAGGTAATGGTTGTATTGATTTCTGAAAGAAAAAGTTGAAAAAGTTAGCTAGAATCTATAGAACTAAAGCTTTTTATATAAGTTTTTTTTTGGTAAATAATACCAATTGACAGGTAACTAGGGAGCTTCGCAAACGCTTTTTTTAGTTGCGTTGATGGATGAGCTTTTTTGGAAGTTTTTAGTTTGCGAGGGATCTCTTTACTTTTCAAGTGTTATTTGAACGCATTGTAGGTGATTGTTGTCAAGTTTTTTAGTTATTACTTCTTAATTGTTATTAAATACCTAAAAAATCTTAATTTAAAACCTTTATTTATATGGTTTTTAAATAATTTTTCCACCTTTTTTTTCAAAAAACAATACATCACCATTACCTTAATGTCTATTTAAAAAATGAACGTTGTAGCCCCACCCGTTTGGTCAGAAACGGCCCAAATGTCACGAAAAAACGCACTAAAAATCGAAAAAAATCGTAAAAGTACGATATTCATGAGAAATATTTCTTTTGAAAAGTACCCAAAACGTGGCAAGTCTAAGTTCAGAGAAAACGAAGGTCCCCTCAATTTCATCAAGATCACATATGCCGTTTTCCCGGTAGTGTGCGAACAAACAGACCCAAAAAAAAAAAAAAACCCGAGCTATTTTTCTTGCAGTAACGTAAGTGAAAAAACAAACAAAACAGAAAGTCAAATTGAAGTCTTCTCTTCGCTGATAGAAACATGTATTGCCATAGATTATC
>JAMZAV010016099.1:0-37485 GCA_024449915.1 Sweltsa coloradensis | reverse complement strand
ATAGGGGTCGAAACCCCACTAATCCTATCTTCTTATACCCCCCCCCCCCTAAAAAATAATGCTATAGTACTACACCTCGCGTCTCGTGTGATTTAACTGTTGGCGTTAAACCACGGACAGATTTTTCAACAAACAATCTAAAATCTAAAAGACCAAAATTTCAAGTGTCTGATTTCGTGGTTAAATATGTTAAGAGTGTTAATTTATTTCTGTTATTTTAATCAACAATTATCTGTCGTTGGATGTGAAATGTGTCATGCTTTGGTTTGAACGAGAAAGCTTAAAGTCAATGGTATCACATTCTATTGAATAATGCAGCAAAGTATCATTCATGTTGTGTTTGTTTTGAATTTTTTATTCTGTTTTTCGGTTTTACTCTTTAATAAAAATATTTGCATCTTCCTAACTGTTCTTATAGCCTAGTCCCAAAATCAAAATCGGTATAAATTAGTTTGTTCTAAACTTTAAATGTAAGAATGAGGGTATAAAGTACAATTTGAAATTCCTAATTATCAATAGCACCAAAGTTTACAAACGTACACAACATCGCAGACGTGTTGGTAATGTTGTCCACTGAGGCCACACTTTCGATTCGAAAAAATACATATTATTTACTACAATTCAGAAATTAAAAAAATCCGCCCCCACCCGGGAATCGAACCACGGATACCCCGCATTCCAGACGGACGTCTTAACCACTAGACCATCAGGACGCGTACATTTAAGCTCTGAATTGTTGTTGCATTATACATACTGAATGGACTAAACTAGGAAAACGCTTAAGTCCCGCCGCGTTGTTGGATGAGCGTAATTGGTGTATTGAGCTGCATGTGTTATGCGGATTTTCTGTTGTACTGTGAAAAAATCATTACTAAGTTGAAGATTTTTTAAAAATAAATTAAATTTTATAAAAAATTAACTTAAATTTTTAATTATTTTAATGACGTAATCGTAATTAAAAAAAAGGAAAAAATCGTAATATTGAAATTTCCATAAGAAATAATTTATTCAATTGCGCACAAATTTACACAAATATATTAATTTATAAAATTAAGGTTCTGTGAAAAAATTAATTACAATAGGATAAAGTATATAGGTGTTATAAGTCAAAGAATTGTTTTAAAAGAAAAAAAACGTAAAATTCGATTTTCATAGAAATATTTTTTTGTTTGCGCTCAAATTTCACACGAATACATAAATTCATAAAAATTAAGGTTCTGTGAAAAAATCATTAAAATCGGACAAAGCATGTAGGTGTTATAAGCTGAAGAAAGTTTTTAAAAATCGAAAAAAATCGTAAAATTGCGATTTCATGAGAAAAAATTTTTCGATTGCGCTCAAAAACGTGGCAGTTCTTCGTTCAGAGATTTCGAAGGCCTCCATAAAATTCATCGCAATTGGAGTATCGGTTTAGCCGGAATCGTTTTAACAGACACACAAAAATACAGAAAAAAAAAAAAAAAACATTCCGGATTTTTTTCTCAGTGTAGTGAAATGGAATCTTCGCTTCGCTCATCCAACAAATGGAGAAAGAAAAAATCTGAATGGACTAAACAAATCGAGAAAGAAAAATACATGTTTATAAATTTTCTCGGAAAACCCGAGTAGAATAAATAAAACTAATGATGGAGAGTAATACTTGTGTGTAAACGAAGGGCTCCCTTCGAGTTGAAGCCTAAGAAGTAGGAAACGTGCTCACGCATACAGCGAAGTAGTTTTTCCATTCATAAGCTTGTAACTTAGACAAGAAAATCAATATCTGGAAGCTGGTTTTGGCTTCCATAATCTGAGGTTTTGACAGTTTTAATACAACGACGATATTTGAAAGTAGGCTCTTTAATTTTGATAGCTTACTTTAACTTTGGTTTACTAAGGTTTAGTTGACTAAGGTTTAGTTAACTTCTGATAATTACAGTACTCTAGTGTTCATATAAGTTCAGTACAATCAAACACAATGCTTTAATACTTCAACATGAGAAAACCTCATTTAACATCACATTTAAAACGAGAATGAACTCAACTGTTAACAATTAGCTGTGTGGTAATCAAATTCGAGAAAAATAAAAATAAATACAGTATAATCGTATTCTTTATTTTTATGTTTTATGTTTAAAAATGTAAAATAAGTACCATTTGATACAAATGTATAGTGTTTCACCAACGTTCAGTGTTTTTGCATAGTCATCTGTCATTATATATTATTGCCATATACACATTTGTATTTAGGTTAAACTCAATTATTTCGACGAACGTCGGAACTCAATTTGGCCAAATAACTTAGTGTCTCCCTCTTCGACTTGACTTTGTTTCGGTAAATTAAGTTATTCAAGGTTTGTGCTAGAAAAAGACGAACAAAATCCCGTTTTTTAGAATTAAGCTTTTTTTTTATATAAAACTAGATGAAATTTAAGTACTTAAATACCGTGAGAGTGAAGGTCTATCTTTTACTTTAACTTCAGAAGGTTCACAACAGTCTGTTGTTTACTTAGTTTCTTTGATGGTACTTTTTATCTAGTAAAACCTGATTAACTTTCTTCATCCCGAGGCAAATTGCGACTGAGAGCTATCTGCTTTAGATGTGGAACATTCAAGCACCAACTCAAGGGAACTGGGAGTTGAGAAATAACTTTCAACCTCTTTATAATGCTCAATTGCACAATCATCTCAACGTTTTCCTTTCATGAATTCGTCTGTAACATATTCTCAGTTTATTCTTACTTCTAACCATCTCTAGCCAAGAGGGTTTTTCGGTGAACAATTATCTCAGTCTTTCTTACTCTTTTCTATTTTCACTCTTATCATATAATTAATATTAGCTTAAATATTGAGATTTGTAAAATAAAACGAGCAACATAATAATAAAGTGGCATTTCTACTTCAATCAAACGTGTTCTGGTTGACTATTGCTTCTTTGTAACTGAAATTTTAAAATAATGTTATTGGATTAAGATGATGTTCGTTCATTATTTAACCACATTTTTGGGTTAAATATTAAACATTTTACAATATGTTACGAATACATTATTTAAATTATAAGTGTCAGCTAAACGTAACAAAAAAATTAATTTTGATAATTTTGATTTAGATGAGATAAGAACCTGCAGATGTCCTTTCGTTGTAAATATGATCTCATGGTAGTAAAACTTCAAGGATTAAGTTAATGACTGGGCATGATAGCTACTTTACATACAAAGTGATGTTTAAAATAGAAACAATCAAATTAAGGAGAATCAAGAGCAAAGAAAGCGAATATTTTATCTGGGCTAGTTTATAGTTTTCTTCAGTAAGAATAGGATTTTTGAAAAGATTCAAATAACAATACACATTTTGTTGCATATTAGAATAAGATTTTGAATATTGTAATCTACTATACCAAAGATACATTCTCTATTAATATTAGGGTCCGCGGAAACCTTCAATATTTCAACACATTATCTATACTTATTTAATTTAATAGTAGAATAACACTTAGGACTGTTATTAACCAAAATTAAAAACACTTTTTGAACGGAGAACGTGAGGTATTTATTTGGACATTGTGGAACACTAAAAAAATATTTTAAAGTAATTTTTGTCATTTTTTACAACAAAGTCTACTTTATTCAGTTTTTCTTGAAACATTTATAATGCATGGCGGGTTTAAACTGATACAAGTATAGCAAATATTTTTGAAATCGGAAGCCTTTAATTCTGGAAGTCCCTACTAAAATTAGAAACTAGGAAACGCTCAGTTGGACGCGTTGATAAGCGAGCACGTGCTATAGCTAGACCCACATTGCACATTTTTTAAATTTAAAAATTTGCGACGTTCGCTGTCCACAGGGCCATGTTTCCAATATTATTTATTATTGCCAAGGTATTTGGGTAACCCTGTGTAAAAAACCTTTACTTTGAGGATAAAATCCACCGCCATCTAGAGGATCTTGACTCCTTGGGAAAACTATTTAAACTCTTTGGTGACAAATAATACACTCTTCCTCGAAAGTATTTTGATTACTTCTAGGTGGCAGTGCATTAGAAACTTCGCGCGTCTTTTCGTTGCCATGGCAACGTTATTTTTGTTATAATGTAATTTCCATTTACACTACTTATCGGATAAAATTAAAATTAACATATTCGTGACCGGACGGACATTCTAATGATTTGGCCACCTCAGATTTTGTCGCCGTTTAGTTTAAAAAAAAACTTTCGATTAACTTTAATGTGACTTTTTAACTTTTTGAACGATTTTGCCACAAACTAATGGCATTCAATCGAGAACGAAGCTTGCGGATGGTCAAAATTTCAACTCGATCCGAGCCTCCGTTCGAACGTTATGGCGAGACATACAAACAACAAAAAACAAAAAACAAAACCAGTGACTAATTTTTCCGGCAGAGTCAAATGGAAACACTCGCTTCGCTCGCTTAATTAAGACGGCCTTTAAGATTATATCTTTAAGACAAGTAAATATTATGTAACTTTCGTTCTTGTTGGCACATAAATTTTCCCGTTTCGTATGTTACATGAATTGATACATTTAATTATGAATTATAGGATACATGCTAGGATTTACATACGTGATTGGTGGAGGTGCCGGTCCAGACAATTATTATTTAAAAAAAAAAAAAAAATTTAAAAATACACCAAATAGAAAATGATTTTGCAGATGATAATAACAATGTAAGATTCCAGTCTAATTCAATACTTATTTTAGCATTAAGTATTACAAAGGCTGTCTTTTCACTATCCCACCCTTAAAACACAAATCAGTTTATTACTCGATCCCAATCACTAACCGACTGTCGAAACCTCTACCAGCACATTCTTAATAAAACATCAACAATTTTAAACTGTCTTCTGTACGTGATATTAATTCATCAAAAATAATGTTGAAATTGTTTTGCGATTTCTGTTGTTATTTGATTCAGTTGATTTCAGTTTAATTTTTATTAGCACATTTGTTAACAATTAATGATACACCCTTTTGGGGTGTATATAGGCGAAGCAGGGTTGTCAATGGTCATTTTTTGAGGTTATTTACATAGTTATTTATTCGATTTCGTTATACAAAACAAGAATAAAGAAGTAATAATAAAAAATAAAAAAATAGAAAATACGAAAATTTCGAACAGTCTGCATTTGGATTGCCGCTCAATAATACCGCACGTGTTTAAGCCTAGACGGTGTCCGTGAAGTTCCTTCCAAACGACTGTGGCAGGTACTTTGCCTAACTCGTACGATGAAGACCGGGCTGGCTCTGCTCGTAGAACGGCCCACTCGAATCCAACTTCCAAGATCTTCGACCTAGATCACGTGGCCATGCTAATCTAATCTACCGGGTGCTTTACAACATCTGCGTTCAACTCCAGCCTCTTTCACCCGGCAAACTACGCACATCAATGTCACAATCCGGCCACCGCGGTCGGCGTGATTATTATACCCCACATTCACTACTCACGAAGTCAAACTTGTGTGGGGCCTGAAGCCAACATGAGACCAGAGCCTAATCTTACTGCCTCAATATTTCCGGTGGCTATTAAAAACAGGCTTCTCGCGTCACATTTTGTCCTATTTTGCACATTTTAATTTCAAATAATACTAGGAAAACGCTTAAGTCCGCGCCGTTGTTGGATGAGCGTAATTGGTGCATTGAGCAGCCATGTGTTATGCGAATTTTTTGTTGTTCTGTGGCAAAATCATTACATAATTGAAATTTTTTAAATTAAATTAAATTAAATTAAAAATTAACTTTAATTTTTTAATTTTTTAAAAATTAATTGAAATTGTTAAAAAAAGAAAAAAAGCGTAAAATTGCGATTTTTATAAGAAATAACTTCTCGATTGCGCTCAAATTTAACACTTATCTATTATTCATAAAATAAGGGTTCTGTGAAAAAATGATTACAATCGGATAAAACATGTAGGTGTTTATAAGTCAAAGAATTGTTTAAAAAAAGAAAAAAACCTGTAAAATTTCGATTTTTATGATAAATATTTTTTCAATTGCGCTCAAATTTCACACGAGTATCTTAATTCATAAAATAAAGGTTCTGTGCAAAAATCATTAAAATCGAATAAAGCATGTAGGTGTTATAAGTCGAAGAAATTTTTAAAAAATCGAAAAAAATCGTAAAATTGCGATTTTCATGAGAAAATTTTTTCCGATTGCGCTCAAAAACTTGGCAGTTCTAAGTTCAGAGATTTCGAAGGTCTCCATAAAATTTCATCGCAATCGGATTATCGGTTTAGCCGGAATCGTGTGGACAAACAGACAAAAATACAGAAAAAAAAGAAAAAAAAAAAAAACATTCCGGATTTTTTTCTCCAGTGTAGTGAAATGGAATCTTCGCTTCGCTCGCTACGCTCGCTACGGCTCATCCAATTATCCGTCCGTGGTGGCTCATATACGATTGAGGCGTAGGTCGGGAGCGAATGACACCATAGGGACGTGGGTTTGTGTCCCGTGTTAGGCGTTTTTTTGTATTGTTTCTACATACTCCAAAAATACATGTACTCCGAGTATAGAGGTTTAAAGCATCAAGAAATCACACCAGCGGAAAGGTTTGATATCACTGCTAGAAAATACAAAAACGACGATAGAATGCAATACAAACACAACATATTGACACCTTGAATAAACAAAATAGGCAATGAGATTACGGATCATGCTATAGAGAAGGTAAAACATTAAGACTATTTATAAATTATTGTTATTTTTTTTATTTATTGTCACAAAGTGTGCGCCGTGAGACAAGAAGGTTTAAAAAAGTAAAAATATGAACGCACTATACACGAAGTCAAAGGACCATTTGATTTTAACGGAATAAGATCCAAAGTTTCAAAATGTGCCACATAGTTAACAAAATATGGTCTCCAATCTGTTTTTTTTTTTTACTTGGCTAAGTAACGTAATAGCACAATTTCGTTGTTCTATAAACACTTTTAATGAAACTGAATTGATGTTAGTTACTTATATTATGTACTTATCTTTAATCAACAATAACCCTAAAAGAACGAGGCACTTGGAAAATAAAATTATAATTTCACTAATTTAAATTTAAATTTTTTGTTGGTGAATCAATTTTAACGAATGTCGCTGCAAACAATCCGCAACCATTAAGCGTTTTGCATTTTGTAGATGAATGGCATGTTATTTACATAACTTCATATTTTCTACCATAAGATACTTCGCATGTTTATATAATTATTGTGATGTTTTATCGCTTGTCGTTAGTAGCTGCCACAAGGAAGGTATTCACATGGAACATGTAGTTAGGTGTGTGCCACACTGTCATATGCCAACACCTTATATTAACTAGCTAGAGTGTGAGACATTATCTCATATCAACTCGTTACAAAGTTCCTTGGCTTCCTTCAAATGTCGTATACACGTTTAACTACTTGGAACGAGCTAATCTGCGAGGGTTCGAATCACTTCACCGACAATTGAAACGTTCGTTGGTTCTTTCTAACTTTTGCACAGAAAGTTTAGGACGGGCAATATTTGTCTCACAGTCTCATTCACTGCTCATTTTTTTATAAAATGCTAACCCGTATGTTTTTGGATGTATCCTGGTTCCTGGCCAATTTCCATTTGAACGTATTTAAGCCAATATCCAAGTGTTACGTATCTAAGCCAATATCCAAGTGTTACGTATCTAAGCCAATATCCAAGTGTTACGTATTTAATCAAGTGTCAGGTAATGAGTGTAGTGTATCTGCACACTTTTCTTAATATTTAAAAAAAATCAATATGTTGTCAAATTTGTTTCATAATCGCCAATGTATTTTAATGTATTCGTATTGTTCACAGTTCATTAACCTTCTGAAAAATAATCAAAATAGTTGAAGTACACAAGGGTGTAATGGTTAAGAGTTCATATTTAATTAGAGGCAGATGATTTTAAAATTACGAAATGACTTTTACTGTAATTATTTTTTATGGTAGAAATACATAGTTTATTCTGAAGCCATAGAAAAAGATGATAGAAAGAAAGGTGCAAGGGGAACAATTTTAGAAATATTTTAATCGTCTGAAGAATTAATTTATTACAAGCGGTTGAACCAGTAATGCGTTTTGCTATGATCGATTCTTACTTTAAGGAAGTACAAGGTTAATTAGAAAATAATTTTTGAATGTACTATTTATTATATTGATTTAGGCCACAGCTTTTGCTGCAAAGAGGTAAAGGGTTATTGTTTTTAAGTAAAAGTCTACCCACTTAAAATCAGTTATATTGTGCGTTGTATTTGAGTGGGTAAAGTCGGACATCGAAGTTCTTTCTTTAAAACATCACTATTAATACATTGTGGTTCATCGAGGAGCGAATACATGATATGACATACCATTGATTGCTGGATATGGTTATGTGGTTCTAGATTGTGTTTGAATCTGTAGCCTAGGGGTTGCTGGTCTCGTGTCCGTTCACTGACCTCGAGTTTGAGGATGCTACGTCCTTGTTGCTGTACCACCAGCGGGCGTTGCGTGTTACCAACTTGGATGCGAGGGTTCAGTTGTAAGGCCACGTTGCACTTAGGGTTAACCACTGATCTCGATTGGGAAGGTATAAATGCAGGAAATGTAGAAATCTTTGGTGATTCACAAATTGTCTATGTGAATGGTGGGGCTTCAATCAATCTTCTAACAATCTGATATAGTTTCCAGCATAAGCCTATTTTAACAATATTATGATTTTTTGTTGCTTAACGTCTCTTATTAATGTACTAAGGCTATTCGAGACGATAAGTGGTGATAGAACATGACGATTAAAACAATTACAATAAAAACATGCCTTATGCGGGATTCGAACCCCTAAAGGACTAACGCCATAATCGTATGTGTCACCGCGGATGGAAGTCTAATCTAACAAGTTCTGGAGAAGATTCGCAGCACATTCGTCGTGAAACTAACAGGAAAAACATCGGTCTTGAGAATTCAAGCTCACACACAACGCAGCGTGAATCTGCTACGTGACGAAACGACTTGTTTCACACCAATTCTTACGAAGGCCTACAATTAACAAGATATAAAAGTGTGCAATGTCACTGGTTCAAGATTTATATCATGAGTGACTCAACGCCAGGAACAATTAATAAACGTATGCAGTTTTACAAGAAACTTTTACAACTGAAACTGAAATTAACAACAACAATTGAAATTAATTAATTAATAAACTACTACTATAAATTTTTAAGTTTGTGTTAAGTTATGGGGATACAGATATAAAAGTTTTTCCTTTTTTGTTATTAGAGATACGTGTATAAAGCATTTTCAAGTCTCATTTCAGTGCCACCTTTAAAAATTTGTGTATGAAATTTTTTCATATTTTTATTTTGAAATTGTCATCAAGGTTGAAATAATATCAACTGAATAATGTGTGTGAATAATGTGGTATATAATAAAATAGGACTGAAAAACCTTAGTTTGTAACTGCAGAAATAGCGTTTATTTGTAGCGTTTATACACACAACGCTATTTATTTTCACGTATCTCTAGTTATAATGCATTGGATATGATGAAGTGTATTTCTTGTCGGAAAAGATTAATGCTCAAAGTTGTCTCTTAAACCCGGAAAGTTCACGTCCTACAGGTCAGCACTGGTGAAGGTATATCAGGTTAATGCAGTTGGACTCTGTTGAACCCGTAAAACGATGTGATATGTTTCTAAACAACCACGATTTCTCTTCCTTTTGTTGAAAGTACTGCAGAGTGATATCAATCGCTGTGTTGTTACAGAAGTGTACGTTTCACGTTTAAAATCAAACATTTCTACTGTTTTTTCACTGATTTCAGAGTAACTGAATGACTGAATTGTGTAAAAGAAATCTCTTGAATGTTGATATCCTTGCTTGAAATTAATATGCACGAACGCTCTCTTTGTCTATAAAAAATTCAGAACAAAATAATGATTGTACATTTAAAACTGAATATAGTACAGATTTTGCCTCTTTTATTTTAATCAAGGAGCATCGCAAACAAAACATATTTTGTTACATTGTTCAATAACAGCTATTATTTACGATTTGTGGTTAATGTTTTCACAACTTTGTCGTCATAGTGATTTGCCACGTAAGTGAAGAAATTTCTTATGTTTTTTATTTTTGCATGAGGTGTGTATTTGGAAGTGAAGTGCAGCATGATTTGCATGACTATGCATGACTATATATATATATATATATATTATATATGTTAAGTTTTAAATTTTCGCGGACATAAGTAATGTAATTATTCACCATTTTTTCACCCTGTGGTGAGGTGGGGAAAGTTGAGACCACCGACTCGTTTTATCGTGTGACAAAACCCAGAAAAAATGGTGAATAATTACATACATAGATACATATATATTAATGAACTAGGTTTTTCGGATATTATAACCGAAAAACCTAGTTCATTGATTCATATCGGCCACGAAAATATCCAAAAACATATATATTTGTAATTATTCACCATTTATATATATATATATATATATATGTTTTAAGTATCTTTACGGTAAATAATCACGCACAGTATTATAAAAAATAACTTTAATCCCAACGTTTCAGAAAAACTATGTTTCCATTTTCAAGGGAAGGTTAAAAACAAAAATTCAATAAAACAACAACAGCATTATAAAAATAACAAATAGAAACAAAAAACACACTACCTTGCAAACATAGAAAATTACAAAGATCCAATTGCAGTGAACCTAAAATCTGAAATGAAAAAATGAAACGTTGGGATTAAAGTTATTTTTTATAATACTGTGCGTGATTATTTACCGTAAAGATACTTAAAACATTAACCATGGATCACGAAAGCTTAAGACAAAACATATATATATATATAAGTTGTAATTGAAATATTTTTACATTCCGAAGAAGGTATATTGTAAATAAAAGCAAACAAAACATTTCTTAAAAAAGATTCGTAAAATATAGGTCTGAAGAGTGGATTTTTTTACTAAATTACGTGCTTGTGACAACAGTCGATCGACAGCGACAAGCGACATCTGTCTACAGAAACGACAACTTTAGTGAGAAGAGCAAGTGAGAACTGCCACTTCGAATTTTTATCATACCAAATTAAATAGTAATTACTTACATTTGATTATGTAGTTGTTTTTACTGTAAGGAAACATTGGCATGACGGCATTAAAATGTTTAATGTGTGATTGTTGCCAAACCAAAGCTTATAAGCTTGTCTAGCTGCAGTCAGATGCGTGACTATTGTCACTAAAGTTGTCGTTTCGATGGACGGTAGTCACAATTAGTAAATAGACCCCAAGGATGATTTACATTTTAAAAAGATTCTAAATCACCAGATCGTAGGGTCCTTGACAGTGCAGAGTAAGCTCACCATTTAATAGTTTGGTCTCTTATGGATTTACAGTAGGTACGGGCGTAAATCCAGGGTCTCTTCTTTTTTAAATGTAATGGTAGAGGTACAAACCGGGTCATGGATTTTTCAACATTTCTGGGAGTTCTGCTCCTCATCCCATACCCAAAGGGTCACTAAAACCTTTCTTGACAAACAAAATCGATGTCAAATTGACCTAGTGCTTCCGATTTTATCGTGAGACGTACACGCACAGATGGACAGACGGACAATAAAAAAAACAATTGAGTTGTTTTAGATTTCATTCGATATAATTTTTTTAATTTAAAAATAATTGTTAACAAAATCGTATTAATCTACCCACTCAGTCCCAAAAACTAATTAATTTCAGGTGGGGACTTTAAATTTAAAGCAGACAAAGCCAACCCTGTATAATTGCATAAATTTTGTGGAATTAATTTGGTGATTTTGTGTGATTTTGTAAACATTCACCTATGAACGAGATAAATGCAAATATTACACAATACATTACATCGAAATACCAATTAAAATTATCCTTGGACGGTATTTTTTGTCAAAGATACAGCACGTCTCGTTAAATTACTGCAGTAGTTTAGATTTTTGCGACTAAGCTCGAGACTGGCACAAAAAAGCAGCCCATCCAATTCATCCCTACTAAATCTCGACGTTTCTTGCTCGGGATTCCTCGTAACAATTCACGTAACTCAGGGCGCGATGGTGTACTTTCATTCAAAAAAACGTAATTGTGTCTAAAACTATTTTACGTAATGCATCGTTATTTATATTTAAATTTTCATATTGCAGACGGAAAATATAAAGCAATTATAAATTATGGAAACAAAATAGATTAAATGTGGAGTTATTACTCCTTATATTAATATCTTCCATTCGAAATTGCGAATATCGTGTACATGATTTCCCTTAAACTCAAAGCATTCACCACAAACTAATTTTAACCAACTCCTATGAAAATACTAGAGACAAAATCTGACAATATTATCGGGTTTTTTAACTATTTCACCATAAAACTATGTGGTTGTATTATTATTGAAATTATTGGATATGTTCAATTGTGGTCGTATAACTGAAATTCGTCTATTACTTGAAATAATAATGATTATTTGCGCAAAAAAAAATACCAATTATACTATTTGGGTTTGAACAATTATTACCATTAATAAACATGAATTAACTCATTAAATTCTAATATTTACTATAATTCAGAAATTACAAAATCCATCCCGACCGGGGTTAGAGCCAGGGTCTCCTACATTCCAGATAGGCACCTTAGCCATCTAGACCATCAAGACGTTAACATTTTTAATTTCTAATTGTTTTGTTTCATTATAGATCTAAATGTATCTGCAAGTTTTCTTTCGAAAAAAAAAAATAAGTTAACAGTGGTGAGTTCAATTAATCTAATGCTATAGGGCAATAATTTTTTTTTCTGAGAAATACTTTGCAACTTGGGAATTTTTTGTCTTCTTTCAAAATTTTTGAAGTTTTAGATAACATACTTATAGAAGTGAACAAATACCCTAATTATTATAATTTTAATGTTTTACATGGTATTACATGGTACATGATAAGCTTCCAAGTTCTAAAACGCTTCTTCTTCACATTAAGAGTTTTAAAACTACACATTCATATCTTTTTGAGTGTGATTTTGCTCAGTTATTGAAACATAAATGTGTTACATAAGTCATAACACAGAAAGTAAGTTATCATAGATACACATCTTTCGATCATTGCGGTATATTGTTAATACCGTATGTTATGGTAAACGAGCGACAATTTGTCAAAAAGTAATCAAAATTTGTTTTCTCTCACACCGTTCAGTGGCAAAGCGAAAAAACAAAACTATAAAACACAGGTGTAAATGAAGGAGACGTCTTTTTCTACCGTGTTATGAACCATCGTAAATGTGGCAACTTAAACATGAACGTTTCATTGGGGGTCTAGAAAATTAATGTATCTCACAAACCCTGAACAAAGATAAATGTAAAGAAAACGAATGTTTCAAAAAACAAATTCCAAGGGTTTCACTACGACAGCCCTGTTTTGGCCCAACAACCGCAAACCACCATCGTCGCGGGTACTTCATAATCTTTCCACGCTAGAATGTTTCTTCCCTAATTAATCTTTGGTTTGTGTTGTTCGTGTTTGCTTCTCAACTTTGGTGTACTCTACAATGACAAATTGAAGCTATGTTTCCCTTTGGTTGATTCTCTCTTGAGTGAACAGCGCACTGCGAACTTTCGACGTTAGGACAGCAACTGGCGGGGGAGTACCAATAAATAACTAATTAAGTAAATTAGTTGCATCACTGAACTGGAAAATCTTGCAATATGGATAGCCCAGTTTGAGGAGTTTCGATCCTCCCATCTCTTTTTGCCAATTCCATTTCATCATTTATTTATGCTTGATATTTGCTGGAAATTAATTTGTCCCTATTTTAGAATGTTTGATCTTTCATTCGTTTCAATTAGGGGAAATACCTTGCTATCCAAACAGTTTAATATTAAAAACCCTTCTAAATATAATATGCTTCTTTGTGTTTGTGGAATTTTGATCAAAGAAGTAATAGATTAATAAAATATGCTAACCTATTTTCATGATCGGTAGAATAAGAAGTTTTTAGAAATTCTAAAATTTACATAATTTGAAGTGTAAAAATAAAATTATCTTTTACAAGACATAATCATTATATTTTCAAAATTAATCAATTCATATTTTATCTAATTTTTGTATCCTCGCATTAATAGTCCAAATATTTAAAATTTACGAAACCGACAGTTTTGGTCAAGCTTAACGCGTTGTTTAAACATATTATACCTTTTGTTTTTCGATTTCGATTTTTTGGTTTTCTTCATTTCTATTTGATTCATTTGTATCCATTTCCCATTTTGAATACACTGTTAGAAAATATTTTTAAAAATTGTTTTTTTTTTTAATTGTTGTAAATTTGTTTTGTATTGCTGATTTATGTGTTTAATAAAGTTACTTTAATAATATCTCGTGTAAATTCAGCTTTTAGAATTGAATGGTTGTCGTTTTTTAATGAAAAACATATAAATTAAAAATTTAAACCACAGAGCGAAAATATTTATAAGATTTTACCCCAAAGCGTAATTCTATTTACTTCCTCATATTAATGTTACCCTCTACACTTCTTTGACGTTCCTGCATCAAAGTGTGTTATTTAGAAGTTTTTAATTTCCGCCAATAAGTAAAAAAACCCTAAATTGAGGGAGCTACGTCACAAAAAGAGCAAAGAACAAATTAACCCTCTGAGAACGTAATATAATTATACAACATGCGACTACGACGAAGAAGTGGTACGAGCTTTGGAAAAGAGCTGGTTCATAATTCACATAACAGATAGCGCTGCCAACTTCCGGTGCTGGCCGAGCAATTTGTTTTACAGCCATTTGCTCATTTCGGCAACAACTTCCAGAAAAGGTCGGCAGTTATTTAGATGTTTACGATCATAACCACATTAAGGGGGTCGAATAACTTATGTGTTTATTTTGGATTGCTCAAGTTAAATAATAGTGTTTTTTTTTTTTTTTTTAGTTTAAATTCTACAGATTCGTTTTTTTTTCCACGATTCTATTGAATTTGAAGCAAAACCAAAATTCGAAACACGAAATAGGGTCAAATTAGTTGAGTTTATTTGGCTAAAACAAAGTTCATTTCTTTTTTTTTCAAGTATAATTATATTCTACGTGATTGGTATTTATAACATGATGGTATTTGACTTTAAAAGCCAATTTTATGGAATTCTTATAAGTGTTTAAATAAATTTTGTCGCGTTGACTCGTTTCTACGCCTAACTTTCCAAAATCTTAATTCTGTTATTTGCAGTTTTATATTCTATAAATATTCACGGTTTATGACGATTTGTTTACAACAGTCAAGGTTTCTTTGTCTTTCGAGTAACATTATTCTGAAAATATTCTCTTTTATGTTATACTTAGCAACGTTGGCTCGCAAATATGTTTATAAACATGTCACATCTTAACTCTGATTCCTTTTACTTTCAAATCAAAGCGGGGATAAAAAAAAACCTTTTTGTCTTGGGTTGGTTTTCCTTGATCCCATAAGTCTGGAAGAACACTACGAGAGCACTTTAGGGCCAATGCAACTGAGACGTTAGTCTCGTATCCATTATTTTATGCCACTGGTTTGAAAAATCCAGTGGGACGAATAATATCAACGGTGAATTTGAGGTAATATAAGATAGTATCGATGTTTATGTAGGGTCTTATTTATCTCAATGTTCAATGTTCAGTGTTCAATTTATCTCAATTATGTATTATAAATATAAAAAATTAGCTAATATTTTGAAGTCGACGATCACATTCATTATCCAAATAATCGAAGCTTTCTTCACTTTCTTAGTGTCCTTCTATGCAAATAAGTTTTTTTTATTTGAAAATAATATATGTTAAATAAATAAATAAAAAACTCCTCAATTGATTGGAAGTTTGTGTTGTAGGCCTACTTCTGCAAGCGTTCCGTACAAGGAAGTCTGCCTACGAGACAATCAATTCGGAAGCACGCAGATTCTTGGTAAATCTATAATTTATTTCAACATGATCATTGATCATGACCACCTTCAATCACATTCCTGGTCAATCCAAAACAAGGTCATGCGGTATCTGCTTCATGAGAGAAGGGATACTGCAATTATTGAAATGCTGCACAAACTTGAGTGGATGAGTGTGCAAGAGAATATTAATGTAGCATCGTATATATTTATACATAAAATCACATTGGGCACAGTCCCAGACTATTTAATAAATAAGATTGACTATGTTGGTTTTAATCACAACTACGGTACGAGAGGGTGTGTAGAAAAAAATATCTATCTAGAGCACTGTAACACTAGCGTTTTTAGTAATAGTCTATTCTATAAGGGATGTCAGAGAATACAACCATCCATTAAATATTAAGGGAAAAAAAATGTAAATACTTTTAAGAAAAAGTTATTTGAATTTATAATTAGTATAAGATAACCAAATGTAAAATAATGTACAAAAATAGCAGTTGTGCTAAATAAAGAATTCCAAATTGAAAAGAATGAGTGAGACAACACTAGCCTAATTCTTACATGGGAACGACAGAGATTATTGTAGAATTGTCTTTAATATAGGGTGCTCAAAAGAAACTTCCTTATGTGTAAATTAAATTGGGAACGTATTACATTAGTAGTAATGCAATTAAACTGCCTGTACGGAAGTGAATTGCATTATTTGCTAGAATAAAGAGGGTATAGTTACATGAACTGAATGAATGGAAATCCTCTAACTGTCCCTCTTGTGTTATTATAGTGGCTTCACCTAGACTGATATATCAGAAACTCAATATCAATGAATCATCAACCCTATTAGTTAAACACATTTACATGAGCCACCAGTCATAGAATGCATACTCTTATTCGGCAGGTTTCGGGTTCGAGTTCCAAGATGTAGAGGTTTCCAGCTTTAGTTTTCTTGGATAAAATTATATCGTGTGAGTAATTTAAGGAGATGTATTTGCACAGCACAGATTTGCGAAATTCTACATGAATCATGGACTTTGAAATTCAACTTAAATGTTATAAAAGATTCATCATTTACCAACAGGAGTTGCTCATCCGGAACAAATAATTACACAATTATAATTACAATTATTGTAACTTTGATTCGGAGATCACGGGTTTGAGCCTTGCCACCGGCTTTATTACTCCTATTTTTATCATATTTATTTTAATAGTAATGCAAATGCAAGGACAAAGTCCCCTTAAACAAACGCACGTATATCCCTTCAAATTGTTCAAACACCAACCAAAAATATAATTTTACTCGGGACTGGTTATCCTCGAAATAAAAAAAATGTACATGGAGCCACATCAATTTGGTGATTTGGGTTAGGATAAACATATATTCCTAATTTTTTGTAATGTTTTTTAAAAGTAAAATTTAAGAATTTATCATCAAAAAAATATATCTTATCTACACATGCGTTAAATTACCCCTTTCCTTAGAGAACCCTCAAAAATGATTACAAAAGGTACCGTACAACATTATGCATAGAGACTAAGCGTGAAAATTTCCCGAAATTAACCAAGTAGTTTCAAACTTTGAGTAGCGTAAATAGTCTATTTAAATAACTTTATAATTTGTTTTCATGTTAAGAATGAGAAAACAAAGCTCTATTCAAAATAAGCTAGGAAGGAGTGAACTTTTTTTCTATCGAGGAGTCGAAATGGTGTTTCTATTGTTCAAGGAGTTGCCCCAGTTTAAAAACTCAAACTATTTCACCAACTCGCACACTTGTATTGCAGACTCAGAATCCGACCTAATTAGAATATAAAGCCAAATAATTGAATTTAACGAAACATTGCTTAAATTCGTTTTATGAGGCGTGCCTAAAGTGCTTTGACAAAAGCGTCCATGCGGAGCCACTATTTACATTGGAGTCGTTCGAACGAAAAAAACCATTTGAAAAAAACATAGCTATAGACAAAATTGGCAAATTTTTTTAATGCGTTTCAGCACACATGACTCAACAGATTTTAATTGGGAATTCGTCAATTGAATTAATAATTCGTTTCGAAAACTAAAACTCATTGGATGCTGTACCACAGAGCATATTGGAAACTGTATTCAACATCAGTTTCTATGGGGTATGTATAGTATTCATTGAACATACCGTTTTTGGGCTATGTGCACGTTTTTAATATTTTCAGGAATGTTTATTAAAGCATAATATGAACAATAATATCGTGTAAACCATTCATAATTATTAATTGACATGTATTCTTGTTGATGGTAAACGCTAAAGTGTACATATTTTGTTCTTCGAATTTTTGTCATTTGTTATTACCCTTGGGCCTTGCATATCAAAATGGGGTATTTTAATATTATGTAAATGGAATATATTCGAAAAGCATTATAGTTTTATTCGGAGATGATTATCGGTTTGTTTCCGATTTTGATCAGACATCATTAGATTTTGTTTCGAACTCGAAGCATAAACATCCTTCGCACAATCAATTAATTAATGTTAACAAAATGTTAACCTAACTTTTAGACCGGAGGGAAGATTGTTTACCGAAATCAAGTAAAGAAAACAGTGAAATGACGTTCAGTGCCTTGTTATAGGCGGCTATAAAGCGCTCTAGCAGAAATGGTAATCGGTGGCACTAAAAATAAATAAACAAGTGGTTTTCTCGGAGCGGCTTGAAAATCATTTTTCCCCATGGAGAGGTTGTCTGTGGTAGAACTGATGTTTTGGGCCCCAAAAGAAAACAACAGCTGAACACGATGAGGTGATTTTGTATTTTTTTTTTCGCTGCGGGATATTTACGAAACAAAATAATGTAAACACAAAATTGTTGATGAATATTTCTGATAAAATAAAACCATACACTGTGTGCCATCACTTGCATATATAACTGCTTTTAAAGGATAGGACCATCGTAGTTTTAACATTGTCACATTTTCACATTAGCTTACGTTATGACTATTTTTTGTTAAATGTGTTGTACATTTTTTATATCTGTTTATTGGGGGAAAGTCTATCCTATTCAGTTTTTAATATTTCTTTACAAACGTGACAATCATTTAAACAAATAACACAAAATTTACCCCGAAATAGTAATAATATTACAATTTTTTTAATTCTCAATAGTAATTGAAAATTTGAAATGAAATGAATTACAATGCATCACAATAAGAAATGAAGTAAAAGAATAAATAAAATCAGGAAATGAAAAAAATCAAATGAAATAAATGTAGCGAAACAAACAAAAGGGAAAAAGAAATTAATTATATACCATCTCAAACGAAGATGGTTGGCCGAAAATCAGGGAAAAAACAATTTGTTCAGATAAAACCGAAACAAATTAAGCAAATTAAATATTTATTGAAACAGATGGCGAGGAATGTGTTGTGTTGGTAGTAATCTTGTCGAAGCTCAAATTAAGTATTTATTGCCATTTACGTGGAATTACTAGTAAATGGCCAATATACTTAAATATCACCGAGGTTGGTGGACATTATTAAATACCACCACAACGGCATTAAACGGTTCAATAACCTTCTTCATCATTGAATTAGCTAGACACAGTTCGAATCAATTTATCACGCTTGTTGAACCATACTGTTTCGATCATCGGGCCGAACTCAAGCATGATTTGAACAGTTTTTAGTCACATGATTGAGCATTTCGACTAAAACATAGCTATTACTCAAAGTTCAGTAACCAAATTAATTTATTCGAAACAATAACATCCGTATTTTGTATTATAATCAACGCTCGGACAAAATGGATCACTTCATTAGTAGAAAACTGAAATTCCACCAGTCAAAGTAATTAATTCTAAGTCGCACTGGCAAAAATAACATGAATCTTACCAAAAAGTGTATTTATTTGATTTAAATTTTTAATTTTTTGTGGTAAACACATGAATGTGTTATTGATTAATAGAACACGCTATAGCTCTATTCATATTAAGTGTCTAGCAAACAAACTTAACAAAGTAATAATAATAATATAATACAATACAATAAAGAAAATAAGAATTACACAATAAAAGAAAACAATTAGTGTGTCAGAAACTCAGTGGAAAACAAAATGAGGAGATGACATCATCTAAATCGTCCATTAAGGGAGACATTTCCCCCATATAAGTGAGATTGTTTTATGCCCCCCCCCCCCTCCTCCCTAACCCCCAACAATAAAAAAAAAATCATATCAAAATAAATATGCTTACTGTTTGGTGAGCATTACCTAATAAATAATATAGCGATGTTTCTAGATACCTAATTATCCCAATATTGTTTAAATTTACAAGCTAATTACACATTGCCACATAATGCATACATAGATGATTATTGATTAGTTTTTTAAAACAATATCTCCCGATAATTTTTAAAGGGGAACATGTGTTGAGCCTCGAGCTGTCGCCCTCGATCGAACAATGCACATTTTATCGAGACGAGGTTGACATGGGGGAATTATCATGAAAGCTTTTTAGAGAGAGTAGTTGTGCCTAGTGGCTTATAATGACGTCACGTTCTTTTAGAAGTGCTTTTTAATATAACGTCCTGCTGACATTGCCGTGCAGCATAACGGATGAGAAATATCTTGCGCTGGGTTATATGTTCTGCTCTAAATAGACACACATTTAATTACTGAAATGAAAATGTACATAAAAAAGTTAACACGTTATGTTCGTATCATAAAAATAGTTTTTTTAATATATCATATCGGAAAAAAAAGAGCAGTCAATATAATAAGTATTTAGGTAATTTCAGGCCTTCGCGTATATTTGTTGTGAAATTCTAAGAAACTAATAGTGTTAAGAAGGGAAAGGAACGCTGTGGTTCGTTATTTTCATATTGCGAAAGTATTTAAACTATTCCAAATTTAAAGATCGTGGACGTGGCTTACTGCTATATCCATTTTAAATAAAAGTAAATTAAACATAATTGTGGAATTCAACACAATAATATTATGTAAAATTTAATAAAATGAATATATTTAAATTTTTGTTTTTTTTAAACTTTATCACACCATGCACACAAACGAACAATTATAAAAATTACACTAATATATTACGTGCAAATTAATTTTTCCCCATTGTTTTGGATTGTCGATACATGACATCAAAAATAGGCAAAATAGATAATAAATTAAAAATATGATATTTTTAATTCAAAGTGGTACCCCTGAAAATACTTTTAATTCATTAAACGTAAAATTTAAAGTAAAAATAGTTCAATTACAATGAATGTGTTTACTTCATAATTGAATCCTAAATAAACAAGATTTAATCAAAATACGAACAAAGGTGTTTGTAAAGAAATTGAAAAATAAATCGACAAGTTACCATAATAAGGTCTGTATACTCATTGATCTGAATGCAGTTTAAAAACAAACGATTAATGTGTATAAGTAATTTACAGAATTTTTTGCGTCGAAAATGAACGAAAAATTAATTGGAATATGCATACACTTTCACTATTACAAATGCTTAGCCTAGGATAAAAACAATACAAATGTTATTTCGGTTTCAGTTGGCAAAATTAAACGGGTGATAATGGAGTAATGTACGTCGCTTCTGCTTCTTAGGAATCTCTTGTGGTTTTAGAGAAGCGCAGGTCTGGCTTCAAACCACTGACGTATAAATGCGCGGTAAGCGAGTTTCCTTGCAATTAGGTTGGAGATGGGGTGGAACAACAACCCTCCCAACGGAGAGCCCTACATAGGCAGGGTATATTTACTTACTATCCGACAACGTCGATCGCATCTTTAAAAGGGAAACTGGCTCTTTTACACGGTTTTAAATTCTCTCTACCAATTTTAGTCGCATCTATTTGGATTTTATAAAAATTTTGTAAAATTAATTATAAAACGTCTATCAATCACATTTCCATAATAATTATATAAATAAACAAAGAAGTAATTCCATTTTCTAAAATTTGGAATCTGTCAAATGATCAATTTCAAAATTTACTACCATTTTTCTGATTGATTCGATGATAATATTTAAAATTGTAAAATAGGCGAGTACAGATGTCCTTTATTTAACAGTGTGACAAGTTTATTAGATGTAATGATTTATGGCAGCAGGAAAACAAACGGGAATTTAAAATTTTGCCGGAAAAACAAGTGGAACTGACAAATAAAATTTTTATCATACCAAAATAATAGTATGCACTTACAAAATGTTGTATTTTTGAGTATTACATTAAAAAAAATATGGTAAATGTTTAAAGTATTAAGTGTGCTTTTGCAATTCAAATTTAAGCTCTACTAACTCAGCAGCAATCAGACCGCCTGCAACGTGGCTCAGAATAGAAACAACGACCGACTTGTATACGAAAGTAATTAAAATTTTCATCTTTACTTTTCCTGACAGAATTTATATTTCCTGGGGAACTTCAGATTTATATCTTTTGGAGCGATTAGTCACGAAAGACAAGTTTTATCCTCCGTATTTCTTCTCATTAAAGTTCAACGACAATTGTCGCAGTGCATGGCGATAGGTACACGGACTGTCGCTGCCTTGGGAATCAACCTGATTTATATTAATAAAATGGTAAATTTACCCGCAATAACCCCTTTTAAAACAAAATTTTTGACACTATACGAAAAAAATCAATCAAAGTATCAAAAAAGGCAAATAACTAAATTAACGAAATATTTCCAATACGAACGATGAAAAAGAATCGCAGCACGAAGTATTGTTATCTGATTTGGCCATTATCGCATTTCTCTAATTACTTTCATATGAGAGGGTTTAATGGGTTTAGAGCACCAACTACTCGACATCGTTGTAAATAAGTTTAATGATAATTAATATCACTTTAAATAGTCAAAATACATTTATAAGTTTATAACTTATTATTCGCGTTCCTTAAACGTTTTGGGAAATAGAATCGAAATAACATTTTTAATTAACCAATTAGTTTGGAATGTAGATTAATAAATATTTTAATACAAATTTATTGGAGATTAGCTTTTACCCTTTCTATAATTCCTAGCGCTGCATAAATAGAGGTCGCTGTTGATTTTGAAAATCATCTATTGTTTTACAGACAGACGTCTGAGTAAGTTTAACCACTATGGAAAAATATTGATAAATCAGGTTAAAGTCTAAAACCGTCTAGATAATCAAATCCGCTTGATGGTTTTGAAGCGAACCCGTTTATCAATGGAGTCCCTTAGCGCTAATCAAAATCCGCGCATTACAACTCCTCCGTGCGTCAAAACCACGGTTACCAAATTCTGTGGTGGAATTATTCCGATCGACAATTTCCTCGCGTGAAAACATCGAGTATCGTCGTCCGCCGTAATGATCGTCGTCGCTGTTGTTTTGGAATTATTCCGCTCGTGCAACCTGTGGTATATTGGAATATGCATCGCGGCGATAACCGATATACCCGACGAGGGATTTGGCTCGAAAACTCAACTCGATAACAGATTGAATTCTCGTCTGTCGAATATGTTTTACTTTAAAAGTTTTTCTTTTGTTTCTTTTTTTTTACACTCATTCATTATAATCGAGTTTTTTATCTTACGCACACAAGAAACTTGGGAAAAAGACAGACGCGTTTTCCACGCTCAAATGAATTGCGATCTGAAAGAAGGTAAGTTTGTAGAACCTTCTACATTTGCGCATTCTGAATTAATAATCCGTCCGCGGTGGCATATATGATAAAGACACTGTTCCGAAGCGTATGGCTCTACGAGGACATGGGTTCGAATCCCGCATAAGGCATGTTTAGTAATCGTTCTGCATCGTCATCTTTCATACATCATCGTCTCGAATACGTGAAAGCAATATAAATCATATGAATAAATAAATTCAATACTTCTCCAAACTGCCACCTGGCAAAGCTCACCAACATCCTCAATTGATTTATGTGGGATAGTTTGTGCAAATTCTATTAAATATAAATAAAATAATTTATTTAATTCCATTATGAAGCTGTGAAATTTTTTGTCGGTGTTAAAAATTGTGTGTGACCAAATAAAGATAATATTTTGAAAAGCAACCCTATGCACGAAGATATGCATACACTTTCAGAGTATACACAAATCATTCATATTGTTGGATTAAAAAATAGGATTGATTTGACACGTACTAACTTTTACTTTTTTAAAGATTCTTGGGGATTCCGTGCTAATTCTATTGTGATTTCGAACATCGTCCATTTGTTTCACAAAGCTGTCAAAAACTTTTCAATAATTCTATTTAACATAATATTCCAAATACATTTCTGAAAAAAAATTGGACTAGATTATTGTGTATTTCGAAGTAAAATCATCAATGATCGAGCATGCTGAACGAAAATTTTTTTTTTAAAAAATTTAAATTGGTTTTAAATTCAGTTTTTCAAATTAACTTAACCATTTTCCATTTCATGAACAATTACATAAAATACAAATACAATTTTATTTATTTTTATCGTATAAAAGACTCAAGACATATAACTTAATGTTCTTTTAAAATGTTATTTACAGGCAAGGCATAAAATTTTGGGAAGTAATATTTTATTTTAATTGCACCCAAGGCCTTTAGGGGGGATGTAAAGTCAAAGCAAAAAAAAACAAAACAATCGCAATCGTCCCCTAAATTTCATACAAATGCGTGAACCCCGATATTTTCCCGGATGAACATTTAATGGTATTTTTCAAAAATACAATGATGCCTATACCAAAATTTTAAACACATCAAAAATCTATACTTTGGAGCGACTTTTATTCACAAAAACACAAAAAAAACCCGAGCAAGCGATGAAATTTTAAATTTTCCTTTCTTAAAAAAATTTAAAAACCAGAGCGAAAGAAAAATAAATGCAAGGAATAAAATGTTGAAACGATCATAATTTGGTTTTTTTGGGAGGCTAAATTTAGTAAAACTGGGGGGAAAATAAATTCTAAAAAATTTTCACTCTCAACACCTTAAAACCCCTTCCCCTCGTAACTATAGCAGGGTTTGTTTTGAGAATAGTACGTAAGCTTTTTTCGTTTTAAAATGAACAATAAAATTCGGAAAGAAATGGAAGAAAAAATATAAAATGAAACGAAAGTGAATTCCCTCGCATTTTTTGGGCAATTTTGAGAAAAAGTTTCGGGGGACATGAATTTACTTTTAAATTAAATAAAAAACTTTATTGAGATATGCAATTACATTGTTGGTTAAATAACATATTAGTTTTATAAACAGGAATTAGCAGAAAAGAAGATTTTCGTAACTTCCATCGAGTAATTAGGGTAAACCACAGGAACAAAGCATCTCGTTCGGGGCTCAAGCCCTAGGGGGGGTCTTTTTTTAAAAATTGATTCTTTCGTAACATAACCTTAAGCATTTAAAGATTAAAAAAAAACCCCCCTTTTAAACAAAAAGTAAAAATGTCGTATGATTTTTTAAAATTTTTTCCCCAAAAACCCAAATTTCAACAACCTACAACAAATTATTAGCCATTATAAAAAATTTGACATAAACCCCCTTTAAACTCAATTATTTAAAGCAGAGTTTACGCCAGTTTACCAACATCACCACTTATCCTCTTGCCCACCTTATCACTTTTCACCAGTTTTGTTTTTTAAAATTTTAAAATTTTTTTTTTTGTTTTCTTCTTTCACTTGACTTTCACCCTTTTTTTATAAAAATATTTTTGTTATTCAAGTTTTTTTTGTTTTTTTTTTGTTTTTTTTAATTTTAAAGTCTTTATTTGTATAACGTATTTGTTTTGCTGAAAATTGTTTTTTTTAATTGTCTATTTTTAGGTACCCAACAGTTTGGGGAAATACCTGTTGTTGGAGATTAATAAAAAAAGATAGTAAATTTTGTGGAGGGGGGGGGGAGGTTAAAAAAACAGACGTGACGCATTTGGCAAAAGTGGGGGGCATGGTTTGGGTTTGGTCGTTTTGATTTCCCCCACTGAAAATCACTTATATAACTGAGTGGGTAGACTCTAAATACAATTTATTTATATATTTATTTGTGTTTAGATTATAACAAAAATAATATAAATTTCCTAAACGGGCTAAACTAGTAACATGTAAGCTTTCACTTTTACCAATAGCGGCTCGTCCACTGGCGAAATTTATTTTTACTGTTTGGTTTGCATGAATCTATGACCAATGATATTTCACATCTACAGAGGTAAAATCTCCAGTGCGTGTAAGGCGCTACGTAGAAAATTAAAAGCGTCAATTGCCCCTTTAAAGATGGCGATTTGACTTTTCAATTTTGCTTGAATTATTTTTTAGATGCGAACGAGTATTTTTCGGGTTTTTGTTTGATATATTTTAGCTTTGCAGCAGGGGAAGCACAAACAAAAACAATTAAAAAGTTTTGACTTATTTCATAGGGGAATTTAGTCATCTATCAACCTGACAGCACGCTAGAAAAATTTTGGCTACAAATATACAACTTATTTTAACTACCAACGGGGCCTATTCAAGAGGCTTCAAATTTTGACACGCCAGGGACCAAGACTGGGGATTTAGCCTACTAAGGTGTTAAATATCTTTTAATTTTTAATCCGTTTGGCCCATCTCGTCCCCTTAAAAACCCGGGGTTTTGGTTTACCCAGCTTTGCAAACATTTCCAAAACAAAACAAAATGAGTCACAACGCAAAAAGAAAAATGAAACAATATCAGGTTTCCTAAGAAGCGCAAAACTGTACTGGTACGAACGCATTCAATTTCCCATGGATTGTTCCTTTTAATTCCGATTCCAGAAGGGGACATTCGCAGCCCCAAAGAAAACCCTTTACATTTTTAATTGTTTGTTTGGGATATTGTTTAACGTCTCATATAAATTGTTTTAATAAACATACATTTTCCTTATCAATAGTTTATACTTCCATTTTTTGTAAATGGTACAAAATATATATTATTTTAAGTTTGTTTTTATTCTACTAATGTACTCTCTAAAAAACATATTATTTAATAAACGGTCATTTTTAATTTTAAAATTTTCGCAAATCTCGAGTTACATTCCACATGCTTTTAAAACTATTAGTTTTGAATTTTATTTTCAAAAGTTTAGGGGTATATTTTTCCCCAATTAATTTTTTTCTTAAAAATGATTGTTTATCTAACGAAAAAGTATTAAAAATTAAAAATAAAAAAAAAATATTATTATACGAAAAGCTACGTTTGGTTTCTATTTAGTTCTAAAAGCTCCCCAATAAGAGTCATATTGCACAACTGTACTGATTATCGTCCCCCGGTCTTTTGAATGTACAACTTCACTGACGATGTTTTTTTTGCGAAACACAGTCACACATACGATTTACATTTTCCATCCAATTAATCCCCCAAAACACCCCCAACAACCCATAAAACTCAATTGTCGTGCCTTTATGGAAAGTCACAGGATGCACTGTAAATTTCCTTTGATGATCGTTTTTCAGTTGTTTTTTAAATTATCCTGCCTCATTGTAATACTCATTATGTAAGTAAAATCGTTGTTACTTTTATGTAGTACGTCATTCGTATCGTTAAGCCTTTTTTGAATTTTTTTTTCTTTGTTTGCCCCCGACTGTAACAGCGATAATTCACAACGCGATAAAAATGGGGGCGTGAAGGGGGTTATGGAATGAAGAATGGATTAGGGTATGGAGACAGAACAAAAATATATATTTTACTCGGCAACAAAACCATTATGCTCTTGCAGTGGTAAAGAAGGTTTTTAGTTAGTAAACAGTCGGTATAGGCAAAGCTGTATCGGGGTCGACGGTTTTATTTATCTGGGGGTTTAAAATTTTATTTTTTTCTGCAGGTTTGTGCAAAAGCAGAAATCGGAAACTTCTAAGAAATTACTGCGACTTTGGTCACAAAAAAAAAATACAAACAAATATAATTTTAAAAAAATGTCAGGGAAATTTTAAAAATCTTTGTTGCCCATTTTTCTAATATAAGAAAAACGCAGTGCGGGCTCGAGCGCTAAGCGCTTAACTTGTTTAGGTCGGCCCGGGGTTCAAATCCGTCCTAAAGGGAAAACCGACAAAGGATTTCCTTTTTTTTTCTCAGTAGTTCTGTAATGCAAGGGATTTAGTGTTCTTATACAGTCCTCGGACTTTCCCCTCAAAATGTCCTACCCGCAAATACCTGTTCCCCCGAAGCCCCGAAGAGAGCATAATTGAACACTAAAAAGGGTTTTAAAACATACTTTAAAAATAATACTAGGAAAAAACGATAAAGCCCCGCCGCTTTGTGGATGAGTTTTTTTGTAATTTTTTTGTTTGCGTAGGACCATTTTTCCTTTGAAAGTGTTTATTAAGCTTTGTAGGTATTTTTGTCAATTTCTATTTTTACTTGATAATTGTTATTATAAACCTAAAAAAACTCATATAAAACCTTCATTTCTATAAATTTTCTGGGTAAATTTTTTTTTTTTTCTTTCAAAAGGTACTACATCACCATAACCTTAATGCCCAAGTGAAATTGAACGTTGTACCCCTACCCGTTTGGTCAGAATCGGCCCAAATGTGACAAAATATCGCACTAAAAATTAAAAAAAAATAATATTAAAACCTAATTTTTATGATTCTAGCTCTTTTTAAAATTTTTCTTTAAAAAAGGTACTACATCCCCATAATTTTAAATGCCCATGTAAAAATTGAACGTGTACCCCCACCCTTTTGTCAGAATCGGCCAAATGTGACGAAAAATCCACTAAAATCGAAAAAAAATCGGAAAAAACGATATTCATGGAAATATTTCTTTTCGTTTGTCCCCCAAAAAAAATAACCTCTTAGTTCAGAAAAAACGAAGGGTCCCCTTAAATTTTCACAAGATCGCATACGGGGTGAAGAAAAAATACCTTTTTTCTGCCATTTTCTCCAAAATGAGATTTTGGTGTTATGGATACAGAAATTTTTTCTTTTTTTTGGGTTTTTAAAAGCCCCAAATTTAACAATGCTTAAACTCTAAAAAAGATAAAATTTTATAGAGAGAGATCTTACATAAATTTTTTCCTATTCTGCCACCGAAAACTAGTTATTTTTTTTAAATCAGTTTAAAATTTGTTTTTGGAAAATAAAGGTATTGGTTCTTTACCATGATATGCGTTGCCCGGTAAAGAGCGAACAAACAGACAGAGAGAGAAAAAAAAACACCTGAGCAAAATTTTTTTGGGGGGGCAGTGAAATTGAAGCACGCTTCGCTCATCAATTAAGTCAACTCTTTTCTTTATTTGGGGAATTACAAATATCTGAAGTTTGTGACAACAAAAGTCGAGTTATTTACAAATATACTTACCCTTTAATGTGGAAATAAGTGGAAAGTGAACAGAAAAAATTTACATTTTTGGTGGCGGAATGAAAATAATGACCTTTTTAAGAGTCCGCGTATTTAGTATGGTAGGTACGTGGGTTTTAAAAAAAACAAAAAAAGTTAATTTAAATTTCAAAATTCATTAATCAACAAAAGTTACGTATATGTACGCACAGCTAAAATTTTGCATTGGTGAAAATTTAATTTCCACTAAAAAAAATCGTTTTAAGGACACTATTTGACAGCAAACAAATAAAAAAAAAAATTTTTAGTTTAAAACAATATTTCCCAAAATTAAAATAGAAACAAAAATTAAAACATAAAATTCGTTTATTTAGAAAGTGGAAAACCTTTTTTCGATATCAAAATTTTTAAACTAAAGCTAATTTTAAAATGGTTACTGAACAGTAACATTTTATAGCAAAGATAAAAATCAAGATGAAATCTTTCAGAAATCTAAGGATTTTTTGAATTTTTCTATTTTGCCCTATACCTGACAAGCCCCCCATTGAAGTAAATTTTTCAAAATATGGTTTACGCCTAATGCGTGGGTATGTATTTTATGGGGCGGAACGATGGACAGAGAAAGGCGGGTGAAAAAGAACTGATAGACGGCACAAAGAAAAAATTCTTTTTTGTTTAGATGTGCTATAGCTCGAAGCTGTCAAAAAACTTGGGAATCAAAAATTTTCGGTTTAAACACCTCGATTTAAAAAAAGGGTTTTTAATTGTGGTGGATTCGATTATTCAGACTTTTTTATAAAAACGACACTTCACAAATTCACTGCCCCGTGAAAAGCTTTAGCAATTTTAAATTTCTGAAAAATGAAAATATATTTTTGATGGTTTTTCGGTAAATCAAACTTTATATCATTTTAGATTCTTCTCTATAAATTTGCAATTAACAGGCGAAAGTGCTGGTCAAAAATTTAAAAACAGCGGTAAAGTGAGGATTTGGATGATACTAACCCATTTCAAAATAATCTAGGGCGACGTCCGCCCCCAGACAAGCGATGGATCTTAGGCGACACCGAACTCCGGCCCTATATACACCTACAAAAGTTGGGGGGTTTTTAGTATTGCACACGCCGCCCCGAAAGAGTTTCAATCTTTAAAATCGGGATATGACCGGGAGTGGTCCTGACATACCAAAAAAAAAAAACCCTCCCACAACTCGTTCTGTTTAAAAAGGCTCTCAACATCGTCAAAATTTCCTTTAAGGTGGGTGGTGGCTGGTGGTTTGGGTGGGTGGGTGGGGGGGGTGCAGTTTCCGCGGAGAGTTCTTTGCCTACAGAGAAAACGGTAAATCTTAGAAATATAAACTTGGACCACACTTAGGTGTATTTCAGACGCAGGCCTTTTTTCTTTTAAAAACCCAAAAACGGGGGAAAGGGGCAGGGGAAAACAAAATTTTGGGTATAAACAAAACGCGTAATTACCAAGGGGTGGTAAATTTTTTTCAAACTTGAAATTTTAAAATGCTATAAACCCTTTTAAAAATATCTTGCGTCCCAAAAAACCCAAGGGGGTAAATTTGGGGTGACCCGGGGCCCCCAAAAACAAAAAAAAATATCTTAACTTTAAGAAATGAATCATTCAAAGAAAACCTAAATAGTGTTTCAAACGGGAATACTTTTTTTATCTCTCATTTTTATCACTTTTGAAAATGGAAACAAAATTGGTTTAAAGGGGACCGGAAAAAAAAACAAAAAATTTTCAAAAGAGGAACCCTACTTTATGAATAATACCTATACCCAGAAAAAGGTTATCTTTTTAGAACTTTAAACTTGGGCCCCACTCAATGTACCTCATATAACAAAAAAAAGGGCAAATTTGGGGCCGGGGAAAATCAAATCAAAAAAAAATCAAAACAAAAAAGCTAATTACTCAGGGTAGTAATTTTTACAAGCTTGAAATTAAAACATGCTCTTTAACCCTTTAAATTCAAGTGCTTTTGCTAGTGCGTTGTCATGTTTTTAGCGATCTGCTTCCTGCAGAAGGGCCGGTTCGATTTCCCCCTAAAGTCAGAAGTTTTTTTAATTTATTTGGCTTAAGTCTATCAGTTCTTGTCTTAGGAGTTTGTAAACGGTGACTTTGGAGCCCTCCTAGCAAAATCAAAACGCGTAATTACTCAGGGGGTAGTAATTTGTATACAGTTGAAAATTTAAAAAGCTTTAAACCATTATAAAAAATCTAGAGTTAGCTGTGCGTTTGGGCTTTGTTAGCGATCTGCTTTAATGCAGACGGTCCAGGGTTTATTTCCCCCCTAAAGTCAGAAGTTTTTTAAATTTGATTTGGATTAAGCTATCATTCTTGTCTTAGGAGTTTTTAAACGTGACTTTGGAGCCGTCCCAGCAAAATCAAAAACCCTAATTATCAGGGTATAATTGTATACAAAATTGAAATTTAAAAATGCTCTTAAACCCTTTTAAATACTAGTGCTTATGCAGTGCGTTGGTTTGTTGTTTCGATCTGCTTCCCGCAGAAAGGGGCCCGGGTTCTTTTTCCCCCAATCGAAGTTTTTTTAATTCTGATTTTGGGCTTTCCCACAGTTTTTGTCTTAGGATTTTTAAACGGTAAATTGGGCCTCCTACAACGAAGAATAATAAAATTTTAGAGTTGTTCGAATCGGCCTTGTTGATTTTGGGGTTGACCGCGGGTGTTCGCATGTCCATACCCTGATTGATATATTTCCCATTAAAAAATATCGATCTTTTGGTTTTTACGCTCACCTCGTCGATTGCGTCGGGGCCTGCAGGGTTTGGGTTGGTCGCTTTGATTTAAAGTCCCCCATGAAAATCAGTTTATAACTAGTGGGTAGTCTGTAAATAAAAATTTTTTTATTTATTTTAAAGGGTATCTTTGGGGGGGCCGTGGCCCAAAAAAGTAAAAAAAAATTGAATCAACAAATTAATCATTCCCCACCTTTATAGCGAACGAACACAAAAAGATGTAATATCCAAACCAAAAAAAAAATTTGTAAAAAAAAAAAAAGGCAGCCAAGCTCCCTTCAAAAGTTCCGGTGTGAATGCTGTGAGATATAGAAGTTGAGCCAAGTTTTTTTTCTTTCTCCTAGTTTCGCTTTTAAAATAAAAAAGTTTATTTGCCTGTTGACGAGCGCCCCAAACCAACGATTTTTTTGGTAAAAAAGTAAAATTTTTAATCGAAAAACATAAAAAAAAAAATTTCCTTGGGATTGAAATTTTGGGTTATGGGCCCAAGCATTTTTTTTTGATTTTGAGTTTAAAAATTTTACTTTTTTTTCCCAAAAAAATCGTTTGGGTTGGCGTCTAAAAAGGCGAAATGATCTTTCTTATTTAAAAGCGAAATAGGGAGAAAAAAAATAAAAAAACTTGGTCAACTTTATTCTACAGCATTTTACAGCCCGGGGACTTTTGAAAGGGGAGCTTTGGGGCCGTTTTTTTTTTTTTCAAATTTTGTATTTTTTGGATATTTTAGCCCATGCCCTCCGCTTATTCAGAGGATTTTGGACTTTCAAAAATAATTTCAATTTTTTCATAAATTTTTTAAGTCATGTATGATGCAAAGGGCTAAAAACAATAATATCGGACATATTTTGGGCCCTTAAAAAAAGTGGGAAAAAGGGGAAAACTAGTTTTCAGGCCCTAACAGTGTTTATTTACCGGATTGCATTACGGCTGAGGAAGCCCTCGGTAAAATCTGTCTTAAAGACAGCGAATTGCTCTTTCAAAAGTGCAATCAAATCAAAAGTCAAATCACAACTGAAATTTAAATTTTGCCTCATGAATGAGGAAAATTTTAATGATTTTTTTATTTATTTATTAGACACAAATCAGCTTACGCCCTGACATAAATAAATTACCAGTCGGGGTTGTGTCTTTAACTTTCTACCCCAAAAAAAACGAATTGTTTTATAAGCTATTCTCCTCTTTTAAACTGTAAAATATATTTGAGTTTTGGCCCAGTAAACTACGGTATAGCCCCTTTAAATGGCAGGAATAAAAACAATTTCCTTTATTAAGAATGAAGAGATAGCTAGAAACCACATTTATGTAGAGAGCGAAGCTGCCATAACCATTAGGGTGGGCCGAAAAACAACATTTTTTTTTTTTTAAATGTAAAACCGCGAAAAAAATTGCGAATTGTGGAGACTAAAAAAAATTAAAAAAAAAATTAAAAAACGTTCATATCTTCCGGTCGGTGGCTTTTAAAATTTTTTCCAAAATTTGGAAAAATTTTTATTTTTTTTTTTTTTTTTTAGTTTTAATACCCCGGAAAAATGCAATTTTGGAGATAAAAATTTAAAAAAAAAATTAAAAAAATTGGTTATATCTTCCGGGCGCGCATGGCTCTAAAACTTTTCCAAAATTTGAAAAATTCACATTTTTTCGATAATTTTTTAACATTTTTTTAAAATTTGCCCCCTTTCCCCAATGTAAAAGCTCGAATTTTTAATTTTAAATTTCTTCTAGTTTAAAAAAATTAAAAAAAAAATCGTAAAAAAAGTGAATTTTTCAAAATTTTTGGAAAAAGTTTAGACATGCGCGACCGGAGATTAAACCCATTTTTTTAATTTTTTTACCCTTTTTGTCTTCCCCAAATTTGCAACTTTTCCCCGGTATTCAACTAAAAAAAAAAAAAAAAAAAATTTTTCCCAAATTTGGAAAACTTTAGACGCAGCGCGACCGGAAAAATATGAACCTTTTTAAAAATTTTTTAAAAAATTTTTAGTCTCCACAATTCGCAACTTTTCCGCGGTATTACGACTTAAAAAAAAAAATTTCGTTTTTCGGCCCACCCTAATAACCATCAAGTGTCTGTCCGTCCGTCTGATCACGTGTCAGGTCTCACGATAAAAACCAAACATGACGTCCAATTTACTGCGTTTGTTTTAAAGGCATTCAACAAAAATGGTGCAAAAATATTTTGGTGATAATCCGGTAAGAAAGTAGTAGCACTGTTGTTTTTAGCGGGTGGACCGAATGAAAATTTTAGAACCGGCACCTCCACCAAAAATATCAAAACCGCCATATACTTATTTAGTGTCTCCTTATTTATTAATTTTATTTATTCATATAACTGCTATCCTATTCAGTTCAAAAACTGATTTACAAAGGAGGACAACTAAATCAATCTAATTACATAGATGCAGAAACAACAATGAACAACAGTTAACTGAATATTTGAAATACTAATATAACAAATAATTTTGGTATCAAATTCAAAAAGGATATTAATATGCAAGTTATTAATGTACCAAATATTAAAAGGGGGGAAAGAAAAGAAATAATCAAAAAAGAAAGAAAGAAAGAAAAAATCAACAAAAATAAATTTGTTACATTACAACTTCAACGTTTTATTGATTAAGTAGCTTCGCACCCTCTTTTCGGTTCTTCCCGTATCAGTATTAATTACACTCAACGGGTTTCGTCAGAGTAATAACACTATCAGTGAGGATTTGAGTGGACTAGAATTCAACCCCCGGTTCCCACCAACAAGAGTAAATTGTAATTGTGCACGTGTGTTGGCCTACTGTGCGACGCTGTTTGATTGCGACGCACGGGTGAAAAGTGAAAGCAAAACACAACAAACAAAACGTTTCGCTTCGTTCATGCTACTCACGATTGCCAATTTAGTGTATGTTCCAAACACCCCCGGGGCAAAAGAGTTATTATTTGGCAACAGTGTCATGGTGAAGTTTCAAATTCGTTCTATTCAAATCGAATTGAATGAAGTCTTGGTTGAGTTCCAGAGAAACCTATTTAATATTATGATTAGAGTATTTTTTGATGGGTCGTCAAAGTTCATCTTGCATCGCTGCAACCTTCTCGTGTTAAATTTATTATATAATTTATGGGTGTGGCTCGTTGGTCTTTTTGTGGCTCGTTGGTCTTTTTGTGGCTCGTTGGTCTTTTGTGGCTCGTTGGTCTTGTTGTTAGCGTATCTGCTTCCAATGCAGAAGGTCCAGGGTTCGATTCCCGCTACAGTCAAAGTTTTTTTAACTTCTGATTTGGACTTAAGTCCGTCAGTTCTTGTCTTAGGAGTTTGTAAAGGGTGACTTTGGAGCCGTCCAGAAACGAAGCACATAATAAATTTCAAAGTTGTTCTGAATCGGCTTTGTTGATTCTGGCGTTGATTCAGGGGTGTTCGCACTGTCCATACCACGGGGGATTGCTTTTCCTATTAAAAATATCGATCTTTGGTTGGTTATCGCTCACTCGTCGATTGCGTCGGGGCCTGCAGGGTTGGCTTGGTCGCTTTGATTTAAAGCCCCCCACTGAAAATCAGTTATATTACTGAGTGGGCAGACTCTAAAAAAATTTATTTGTTTATTTATTTATTAATTTGTTCTATTCAAATCAAATTTGAATGAAGTCTTGGTCGAGTTTTACCGAAACCTATTTAATATTATGATTAGAGTATTTTTTGATGGGTCGTCAAAGTTCATCTTGCATCGCTGCAACCTTCTCGTGAATTGACCTGTCAGTAGGGGGTAACTTTGTCTTATATTGCTTGGTAGTGGCAAGCAATAACCATCCCCCAACCATTCTCTACTTCCTTGACATGTGCCCGTGGTTTTCTGGTTTCTTTTATTGGTTAGCTCAAATAAATCTTATTATCAAAATTGTATTACTCCATTCATGAATTCTTTGATGACTTATTATAACATTGTTTTTCTTAACTTCAGATTTAGTATATTCTTCAATTATTGTAATGTTTTCCATTTATTTCATATTTCGTCATATGTTTGTAAACCATCATTTTTATCACTAATTGTTTGTATCATATTCATTGCCTATATTTGTACTATGTATAAATCCAAGATGTATTAAACAAAAACAAATACAAATACACCCGAGTGTCTCTAGTCTCGTCGCCCGTGGCTGGATTTGTCCAGCCCTGGCCTTCCTTAGTGATGGTCCTCCCACTGTCCTCTAGATTAGAATTACAAAGGAAACGCTGAATCCCGTCGCGTTGTTGACGAGCAGGGTACGTGCAACACGCCCCGAGTACGACATTCCCATAATGTTACATACCAATAAGTCTTAAATGTCTTGACCGATTTAGCTGAAAATTTGTAAAATAGGAGATAATGTTTTACTTATTGACCCTGCAAAATTTAATAAAGATCGGAACATTTTTTTTTTATAAAACCCAAAGATTGGATTTTTGTCAAAAACTATACAGCAACCCGCATAGGTGGTATGAACATGTGTGCAAAATTTCAGGTCGATCAGAGATACTGTGCGACCTGTATCGAAGCAGTAACAGAAAAAAAAAATCAGACATTCGAGCCATAAGAGTCAAGAGGACACGCTCGCTACGCTCGCTCAAATTATCTTTCACACATCACACCGTTTAGTTGATGGTCCTAGCTAGCGCAAATTTTTATTATATAAGACGTTTAGCTATAATTCATTCAATCATCCTTTGATATTAAATAAATTATTACTTATCTTAAACATCATGTAGACGATAAGATAATGATGATGCATGTTCACGAGATTGTAGGCCAGGTTGGAAATGTCGACAGTATTGGAGAGGAACGCGTTCCACCGATAATGTATTTTCCCAACACAAAAACTATTTTGCTACTAACTTATTCTTTTACATACTACTATTACTATTACTTTTTTGTAGGAAGTTAGAACAAATTAAGTATTTTTTTTTAAATCAGTTAATGTGACAAACCGATTTAGTGTCTTCTTTTTATATTTTTCTTTTTCCTAAATTATAAAGAAGTGAAAAGTATTATATTTCCAGGGTGATCATGTACAATCCTGCAATAGGTATAGTTACATTTTTTCTGAAGATCGACTTAATTCTAAGATAACAGATCATTAACTCATCAATAAGGAATGATTGAAGATCCTAGTTTTCAACAGGATCGCTAGTGTTTCTTAAGTAAAGCTTACCATTATTAGATTCAAACTCGCTCAAGAGTTATTATAATGTTAAATCTGTTTGTTATTTACATACCTGACCAAAGGGGTATGACAAAACGACCGCGGGGAACTTTTTATTTCAAATTTTTTCAAAATTTTGTAAAATGAGGCCGAAACAAGAATGAACATTTGTTTATAGAAGATTGTATCTAATCAAGTAATTATTTTTTCGGGGTGCAACGCATTTTTATAGATTTGCCGTTTTCACTTGATAGTTGAAGAACGATGAAGAAACTCATGGGCTTTGTGTTAGTTACAGTCTCACAGCTTACTAATAGAGAAGACGTGAAGACAGACGACTACAAACATTAGCTAATACAACTTCTTGACAATTTAAATAATATTTTCAGTTGAAACTGTGACTGTTTTTGTCAAACGATTGTATTTGTTGTTTATCCAAGATTTGAAACTCCAAAAGTGATTTTTAAAAAGGATTTGTTTTT
>JAMZAV010016098.1:0-11712 GCA_024449915.1 Sweltsa coloradensis | reverse complement strand
CGTTCATTGTGGCACTGTCTTTGCTCTGTGCAGATTGTGAACTAGGAAGTGTTTTGGGCCTATGACTTCAAAGAGGCCTAGAACGGCGGAACCATGGCAGGCCGTACGCGCATAAACCGGGTAACACGCGTCAAAAGACGTTTTATGCTCGCGGCCCCTCAATTGCATTCATACCAACGCTGAAAAGTAACCCGAACCCCAAAATAACTAATTTGGCTACAGACACTAATAGGACTATGATATTTCCTAATCAAAAGCTAAAAATTGTTCTATGGCATTAGCCTAAATTATTTTCTACCATATGGGAGAAAAAGTAAATTGAAAGGAATGGCTAATAGTAATTTAAGTCAGTTTGAAAAGTTGATTTTTGTTCTATTGGTAGGCCTATTGATGATTTAAATTTTCCCGCACAATTGCTGCCAATGTTGATGTTAATGTTTGTGATCATATATTTCGTAGTGTGTCGCAATTGTTACACAATTTGTTTTAATCTTCCAGTTCATCTAGAAGTAGGCAGAAGTAGTTTCCACTTACGGAAGCAGTTTAAAACGCTGAATATCAATAGGCCTAGTTTTAGAGAGCTGTCATGTCATGTTATTTCCTCACCAGTGGCCATAGTGCAAAGGTAGCCGGAAGACGACAGTGCTGCGATCCCTCGGCCTCGGCGGTAGCATTCTGAACTGAAACCAACTAGGATTGTACAAACTCCCTTGTCGGCATCTGACAGCAAAACAAACTATTAGAGACTCAATGGATCCCCAGCCACTGCAAGATCATGGGGAATGAAAAGGCAGACTTCTTGGCCAAAAGTGCCACAAAAGCACCGCAACCACCAGCAGCGCCTCTCTCCTACCAAAATGTCAAAACTAAGATCAAGTCAACCACAAAAAGGATCTTCAGAAACACCACAGAAGAGACTTCACGACTAAAGAACTGGTGGACCGAGATCAAAAAAGGGCCAGACAAAGACTGGTCGAGGAAGACGGCCACCGCCCATTTCCGGCTTGTAACCGGTCACGACGTCTTGCAGCACCACCTGCACCGCTTCAACATTACCAACGAACCGGCCACCTGCAAACTTTGTAATTTAGAAGATCAAGACAGAGCGCATCTCTTCAGATGCGCCGCCCTCAAGAATGACATTGACTCCCTGCCCGATGACCTGAGCAGGATAGAAAAGGAGGCAGTCTTATATTGGATAGCAAGACAGAAGAATGGCTGAAGAGGCCAACTTTGCACAAGAAGAAAAAAAAAAAAAAAATGTAGGCCTACCATATTATGGTGTCGCTCAATGAACCATTGGTAGTCTGTTTTTTTTTTTTTGCCTTAACAAGACCACAATAATTTGCCTCGTTTTTTGGGTAGGCCTAACAAATATATATTTATTTTAAAACTTTTAAAAGTCTCGCTACCCGTTGATGACATTTTTTATTTATCGGGTTGTTTCGTAGCGGCGGTAGTGATATCTTTCTGTCGACGTTTCGAAGACCATGTTATCTTCTTCTTCAGGACTTGAAATATGATATATGAAGTTTTGAAAATGAAAACTTCATATATTGACTTGAAATATGATATAGGGTATGAAGTTTTGAAAATGAAAACTTCATATCATATTTCAAGTCCTGAAGAAGAAGATAACATGGTCTTCGAAACGTCGACAGAAAGATATCACTACCGCCGCTACGAAACAACCCGATAAATAAAAAATGTCAAATATTTATTTATTAAGTATTTATTTTTATTTATTTATTTATTTAACGTCTATCCTATTCAGTTAATAAAATCTGATCTACAAAGGAGGACAACTAAATAAATCTAATTACATGCAGAAACAACAATAAACTACATTTTTGTAAATATTTGAAATAGAGCATTACAAGAACTATGCATTAAATACAACAATTTTGCTAACAAATAAAAATGATATTAGGCCTAAATGCATTTAATGAATGAATCAAATATAAAAAAGGGCGGAGAATGAAAAGAAAAGAAAAAAGAAAAAAAGGGAAAAAAAAACATTAAAAAAGAAAACCGAAAAGAGAAAAGGAAAAAACTGATTTATTAGACGATCCCCCTCAAACGGATAATTATGAGGTTTGCCAAAAATCAGGAACAGCAAATCAGGGAGTATAATCAAAAACTTACGCGGAAGAAACCACCGAACGCGAAATCTTTATTCTTGTGTTCAATCTTCATTTTTGTGTTCAAATCTTGATAACATTTTAAATAAATTGTATTTAGAGTTTACCCATTCAGTTATATAACTGATTTTCAGTGGGGGACTTTAAATCAAAGCGACCAAGCCAACCCTGTAGGACCCGATGCAATCCACGAGTGAGTGATAACCAACCAAAGATCAATATTTTAATAGGAAATATAGCAATCAGTGGTATGGGCAGTGCGAACACCCGCGAATCAACGCCAGAATCAACAAGGCCGATTCAGAACAACTCTGAATTTATTATGTGCTTCGTTGCTAGGACGGCTCCAAAGTCACCGTTTACAGATTCCTAAGACAAGAACTGATGGACTTAAGTCCAAATCAGAAGTTAAAAAACTTCTGACTTTAAAAGCGGGAATCAAACCCTGGACCTTCTGCATTGGAAGCAGATACACAATTGTGTCCGTGCTCCAAAAACACCCTATAAAAATACACTCTTATTTTCATGGGGCGAATGTTACGAAAACAACCAAATTTCCAAGGTCATCCAGCTTCTTCTTCTTTAGGTTCTAGAACATGTGTCATCTTCTAAATTTGAATGACATCAGATAAAAGGTTAATAAATTAATTTATAAATTATACAGGTTAAATAGCCAAGTAGCCAGGGTGTTTTTGATTTAAATCAATTGATTTATTTAATAAAAATCATTGATTTAAGATGCACTTTTTCTCATTTTACGCAACATACACGACGATTCTAACTGATTTAGGCAAAGTTTTCGATAAAATAAATTTTGAATCGGGCGTATTTTCTGAAACGCTTGTGAAAGTATTTGATCCGCTCACCTAGGCCTACTTGACAAGTTTTGAAACACCGATATTGTTGCTTTAAATCAATAAAAATCTGATTTAAATCGGAAAAAATAGAAAAAAAACTGATTTTAATCAAAAAGTCGAAAATCAGATAAATCCGATTCAAATCAAAAAAATCAGGATTTTTGATTTTTTTAATAAAAATTTAATAAAAATCACTGAACTTGCAAAAAGTGTTCAAAATGCTTTCTCGTTCGTGCAGAGCCCAGTTGTTTGTTCTGTGCTTTACCGGTTTGTTTGTTGACACGAGCGGGGAATGTCTCATTGTCTCGTCTAGAGGCAGCTCCCTACTTGTCATTCATAAGTGCTCGCATGCTTCATATCGTGCTACCTCTTAAGGCAGGAGGATTGCAGACAATCACCTTAAGTTGCCTCTAGTTGACATTGCATCGGAGCTGGAGTAGCTAGCTTCTGATCTGGTGTGAAGACTCAAGGTTAAACCACATGGTTTATTCATGACTGAAAACACTTACATGGATGACTAACATAATAATAATGTCCATATGAAATAAACTAAGAGTCAATAGAAGATTTATTTAAATAAATTCATGGCGCTTGCTTACATCTGATAGGTAGGCCTATGTTTTGAAGGCGGTAACATTTTAAATATAGTAGGCTAGGTACCAACTACCAATCATACCTTTTAACACCATATCACATTTATGTAGTAGTTCATGTTCTTGAGATGCGGTGCTAGTTCTACTTCATTACCTGCTAATGCTGTCCACTAGCTGGGTGGACAATAATAATAATGTAGTTTATGCGGGATTGTCCCAGTTATTGCTATAGGGCCTAGATGGGAATTTCAGTGATCTTAGCTTTTAATTTGTCACTTAGATAAACAAATTAGAATGAAGTTGGTTGCTATTACTGGGTAAATAAATAACATGAAATGTAATGAGTAACAGAAGTGGAAGTCTGGTATATATTGTTGAAAGATTTGCAGTGCATTTTTTTTAATGGGCTGGTATGTTAATTTGCCATTGGAATAATTTACTTGGGCCTAACTGTTGTCCACATATAGTCACTAGCAATTTTTGCATTGAATTAATTGCTGACAACAAGCCCTGATTATTCTGGTAATTTAAATTTTTTGTAGCTTAGGGCCTACCTATCCTAGACCTTCATAACTTTCTTTAGGTTCAGTGTTGCTAAGTAGTGGCCCTATTTGTAGTATGTTAAATAGTGCTATTTTTTTGCTTTCAAATAAAAGTAGCGACACAGTAGCAAGTAGCTTACTACCTACCTACCAGTATAAACAAGTGACTGTAGAGTGAAATCGACGCCACTCTAGCTTTGTAATAAAGCAACTGAAACAATAATTGTTTAAACCGATCAGTCATAAGTTAATCAAATGCTATTTAAGATCAAATACCAGTAGGCCCGTCCAAACATAATTTTGTTGGGCATTTAATCTTATAGTGAACAAGTTTTATAGCATTATTGGAATGTACAAAATTACGCAAGTACCGTATACATGAACTCACTTTATACTTAAACTTTAGAGGACTTATTCAAATAGCTGTGAAATTGGCACAAATCGTAGGACCATACTGCTGGATTAACTAAATAGCTAAACAGCCACTCCGGCTTGTCACGGATGTTACATTTCACTCTTTATAGAGCTAAAAATCTTATATTAACTAATTAATTGTAATGTTTTATACTGAAACAATTGTGTTTACACACTACCTACCATAAGGTGAAAAAGATTTTTAAATAAATTGTAATTTTTAGATATATTGAGTGAAATGTGGTGTCACGGATGTTACATTGTTTGGGAAGTGGATCCCGGATCATCATCAAAAGATAGAAAATTCAGGTCCCTGGCCCAGACAGCTACATTTCCATATACATAGAGCTTATCCATGAAAGATGAACCCTTATAATCACCCATTCATTGTTTTAAAAATAAATGATATTAATTGTTATGATTTTTTGTGTGCGTCACGGATGTTACAATGGTTTTTGTCACGGATGTTACACACACTTTGCCGTGCCAGTTTCTAACCATTTTCAATTTATATTACTATGTTATTCTTAGTTACAAATTCAAGCACTCCTTATCTATAGTATCTAAAATTTTTGGGTTCAAAATAAAATTGTAAAATAAAATAAATGCGATGTTAAGGAATTGCTGAGGCTGGTGCGGAGACAAGTTTAGACGCTAGCATTCTGGTTTTTTCTGGGTAAACGGTTTATAACACTGTTATCAAATTTCACACTATTGGTAATAAAGAATAAATCTATGCTATCCAGTAGGCCTACGCGTATTTCTAAATTACCCAATTAATTGATTTTGAATTAAAATTTAGTGAAATCACCAAAATTTACTCCATTTTGGTCATTTATTCCAAGTGAACAGATTTTTTAACTTAAATATGCATACTGGATATCAACGTTTAAATCAATGTGAACGCGTAGGTTAACTTGTTTTTATCTTAAGATAAACGGTTTGGTGGGAATTTCCAGAATTGGAATCCTTGTTTTGGATTTCTTTTTTTTTCCAAGTTTTGGACTTGGCCTTTGTCTGGCAATGGATTTTTAAGGCTTAATTATTGCAACCAAGTGCGGATATAAATATAAATGTACTTTAATAACATCCATGCAAAATTTGGTAATGATATTACCAACCGTTCAGCAGAAATCATGAACACCTGAGTGCGCGCATTTGAGTTGGGCCAAGCTCGGCTCTTAACTCTTTAACGTATTTCCTTTGTTGTATAATATAATTATAGTTTTCCAATATGTTATGTTATATAAATGTTTACATAAACTTAGAAAAAGGTAGGCTACGGTAGTGTTGTTTTTATAGGCCTAATAATACAAACTTTTACAAACATGTAGGCCTAATAGGCTACAAATACTATCGAAGTTTGAAATAACAGTGACAAGGACCAAACATTTCCCGTATTAAAAATCTAGACAAGAAAAAGATTAGGCTACACATCAGCAATTTTATTTTTAAATAAACCCCTTCAATCCAATTGATTGATCATATTTCAAGTGTGTAATCACATCACAATCTTTGAACAACATCCGCGACATGTAACATCCGCGACATGTAACATCCGTGACACGTAACATCCGTGACATGTAACATCCGTGACACTATTTCTCAGAAATGTTTAAAGCTATGAACACTTAAAAAATGTTAAAGGTTAGCCTCCAAGTACATTGTCAACATCACCAACTTGTAGCAAAATATAAGAACTATTATACACCAAAAAACAACTTATTTGCCTTTATTGTCACGGATGTTACATCACAAACATGATTACATATATTCATTAATAAATGGTGTGATATAATTACATAAAGACTTGAAATTCACAGTTTAGATTCTTCACACATAACCTTAACTTATGAACTGCTTAAAATGGAGGTACCAGCTTATTCTTTAGAATACCAGGCTGCCAACTTTTTGTAAAAAAATCACCTTCCACTTACACCAACAAAAGCTATAATTTCAATGGCAAATACAGACTAATAGGGCCTAGTTATTTTATAAAAAAAAAACTATTTTTGGTTTCATAAAATTACATGCATCATCTTTCTAATGGTAAAAACATTTTTTTTAAATTTAATTTTTTTGATTTTTTGTACTTTTCCCCTTTTGAGCCGGAGTGGCTGTAAAGCTACTTTTAAATGTTTGAGTAGTACCTCCAACATGCATGCTACTTTCAGTGGTAGCAAAAACATCATTGAAACGTAGGTACCATGATTAATTAGTGCAATGGTGCATGTTAAATTTGCTAAGCCCGTTGTTAAATTAGTGTGACTTGAGTGAATATGGAAATCAATTACCAAGCTGGCCTAATTAATAGAATGCCTATGGTAGGACTGTTGTATTTTTATGACAAGAAAGATGGAGTTAGTTTTAGTTAGGGCAATCAACACTAACAGTAGAGTTATAAGTGCCAAGATGGAATAAGGAACTAAATGTTCGAATTCACATAGAGATTTTTACATTTTTTTCTTACATGAATCTCGAGAACATAAAAATATGTCTCTTGCTGAGATTACACACGAGTAAAAAACATTCATAGTCACATCAAAATCTGTAGGCCTACAGCTAAAATATATTTTTTTGGTTTATTTGGATTAAGGACGCGTCAACCGTTAGGTCATAATGCACCACTCTAACCGAGGGGACATGGGGAGGAGGGGCCCATGCTGGTCAGACCCAGTCACGGAGAACCCCCCGTTCTCACGTGGCGGTCGTCATAGTTTTTGTCATCGTTCGTTGCGTCATTGTCATCGTCGTCGGTTGTCCCGACGACGATTGCCAGAGCTCGCCTCTAGATTCGGGGAGTTTCGGGGAGTAACAAACTCCCCTCTTTCTAGCTGAAATTTGCGAGGTGGACTCTTTATCTTGAATCACCTTGGTCCTTGTACGATTAGCAGAGCCTCGCTCTGGGCCAATTCTACCCCGGGCCCAGACGGGGTAGATAAAATAGTAGTTCAAATGTAATAACCTAGCTACATCATTATTTATTATGATTAATAAATACAACAAAATGAATTAAATATACATTCAAATACAGAACTCGTCAACTGAATAAAAACTGACTTTGAGAATGATGTTTGTGCTTGACATTCTCACATGTCCTTTACTAATATCATCACTGTAATCGTCGGAGAAACTGGATTTGACAAGTAGTCCATTTTCGACAGTGGATACGTAGATCGTAGCCTACGGGCTTGACTTCTTCTCAAAACCAACCAAACATCCATCTCGTATTTACGATTGTAACAGGAAAGTGACTAACTAATGTTTATAGCCCGAGGATTGTTGAGTTTACTTTTTACACGAGACACTTCCCGTGTCTTGTTCGGTTAGTCATCGGTCGACTTGCTGCTGCTGGTGAGTTAGATGACATGCGCGTTGAAGCACCACGACCTGTGAACAAGACATAACTAACACCCTAACCGGTAGAATATAATCCCCGTCGTTTCGTCAGAGACATAAACCAGCCTGCTTCTTCATTACTATTATCATGGGATTTCACCATACGATAATTCGGAGAGATTTCATTCATCCATTCATTCTTGACGCAGGTGGCCTCCTCAGTCGTTGAAGAAAAAAGAACATAATAATATTTCAAATCTTGTTTTTAGGCCGCACAAACAAACCGCGGTATCCATTATGTCCTAGTCCTCATTTCAATAATTTGTTATTCACGGAGGCTTATGGATATATGAGTATGAGAAGACGCTTGCTTTGCTTTCGAAATGTTTCAGAATAGTGTGTTGAAACGAGGTCCGTTGTCGATGTACACTACGCCTCGTTTCCCCTTTTTTGGCTTCCGGTCAGTAACAATATAGGGAGGGGTGGTGGTAATTGTAACGAACTGGTAGAGAGCAGTTTCGTTTTCAATATCGTCGTAGACATAACAAATCCAATTATTACCGGAAAGTGGACACGCCCACTTTTCAAACGTCAACGGATGAGAGTAAGTAAATAACACTCACGACACGTGTTACGAGTCACGCCACGTGTGGTGTTCTGTAATAAATTCGAACACTTGGTCTCTGTTTGAATTGTTTTGGTTCGAGGCTAATGATTTATTATCGTAATTGACGAGATACGGGAAACGTTGTTGACATCTAACCAGCTGTGATATTGTAACCGCACACGCACATGCTCGTGTGAGTAGTGACTAAACTTGTAATTATCCGATTCCTCGTCATGGCGTTCCGATCGTAATTAGACTACGTCGTGGTTGTTACTGCACCGAGGAAATTGTTTTGTAATGATGAATTCAACACCTGTGGAATTGCCGAGAGTTTGTATGTTTGTTCGTTCTTGTAGTTGTAGGTAAAAGAGAAATTCGCCGTGGTATTGTCGTGTTTATGTGCAGTCAGTGAGCAGGTATAATAGGCTACCTATACACTGAAAGAGAAAAGCATGTCCGACTGTCGAGTGTCGACATGTTGTTGCCACGCACTTCCTACTACGTACTATGGTTTACACTGTGCACTAATAGTGTACGCCTTACGGGGATTGGCACGGTCGTCGTTATTTCGATTTGAATTTTAAATACGAGTCCACTACGGCACTACCAATAATGAACTATCTTGGCTCCTTCAAATTGTGAGTACGCTAACTCCAAGTTGGGTAACCTATACGGTCATCATGCAAAAGTGTTTTTTACTAATTACTATGCATCATTGATTTTGTTTCTAGTTCCTATGACGTTTTGTATCTTCGTAATTACCTTCGTTTTATGTGTGGCACATAAAGATATATGAGTCACCTTACATGGCCAAGCATTTACGGTCAAAAAGGAAGAATAGTCGTATACATAAGCCTACATGTCTGCTATGCTATTGGGTGTACTTCAGCAAGTTTAACAAACTTCTTTATGTGGAAATGATAATATCTAATACAGTCCAGTTGCGTAAAATTACAAAATCCATCTGGACCGGGAATTGAACCCGGTCCTCTTCAGCTCCAGCAGTGCAGTCGCTTATGCCTGTGGAAATCCTGGCAGGACCGGTGGCTGGGATCGAACCGTAAGCCTCCGGGTCGGAAGGAGACTCACTCATAACACGACTTTTTTGTTGGGGTGTGGCACATGGGTAATTACCGTTGTACGAGCATGAATCCTTTGGGTTAAAACGTTCTGTCGATTAAAAGTATCTGCCTAACCAATACTTTTTTTCCAATTTGTAATTAATCGTGAAAGAATGCGGTGGAGTTTCCACTCGTCTCAAATCAACTCGACGGGATAAAAGTAGAATCAATCAAGCCGAGACTTGGACCGCAGATAGGTTTACGAGCCTCGCGAGCGACAGACAATAATATCGTTCGTGACCTAGTGCGTGCGAGCAGAGCTGAGGATGAGTGTGCGTGTGTGTGCGTGTGTGTGTGCGAGTAAAAAGTGAGAAGATTTGACCCGGTTCACAAAGACTAGTCTCGAGCTCGACTCTCGAGGTACGAAGTGTGGTGTGTGGTTGATGGTTGTGGTAAGAGTGAGTGTTCTCCTTTGATGACAAGTCTGTAAAACCTGCAAAAGTCTAGGAAATTGTTCATATATTTATCTGCCAATCTGGGATTTCCTTCCTTCCCCCCAAAAAAATCTCTCAAAATTACCAAATTGAATCAAATTCATAAATATTTCGAAATTTGTGAATCTCAGTTTTAACCCCCCATCACTTCCAATGATAACGTTCTGGGGCAAAATCAGTTAACTTATTTTCTAGCTAGACAAATTTGCGACCCGGAAAAACACTGTTTTTAATCTGAAAAACCTGTAAACGTCGGGGAAATTGGTGACCTAAAACAAATCGACATCCTGTAGGCATTGTCGGTAAAGCATTATGCACGCGCATGGGATGCACACATCTTATTTATGATATTTTATGTTACCTTTACAATAGGCTACAATAAAATACACATATATTTGGAAGTAGTTTTTTACACATAGCTTTTATTTGACGCAATACATAATCGCACACGCCAATTTGATATCTATTATCTAATCTATCTTCTTGATTTCTACAAGAGGAAGTAATCACATTCTTTCGGTTTTCCCAGATTTTGTAGGTACTTCAGTACTATGTATAATGGATGTCGTTCACAACAAAGATATAAGCATTATTTAATCGTAAGGTACACAAAGATATAAGCATTATTTAATCGTAAGGTACACACAAATAAATTAAATCTTCAAGTTCAGACATCCATTTATGAATAATGGTTTGGCTGCCTGCGTAGGCCTAATGGTGGACCGATGGAAGAAAGTATACAAGTAAACACATCATGTGATTGGACTGTCATTAACCAAACTAGTCAAATTTGCGGTTCAGCCAACTTCTTCAATCGTACCTACGCACACTTCAACGTCTTCAAGTGATAAATGTGAATTTCACAAGTGTTTCAAGTTTCAACTTTGCCCTTTGCGACGCAATTACTGGAACCACAGCTGTCCGCGATTGCTCATACGGGCTCAGGTGCGAAGCGTACGAGTCAAATGGACGTGGGTTCGAATAAATTGAAAAATTGCCCTTCATCCTCAAATCATACATCACGCATTGCACGACCAGCTGTCCACAGGTGACTTGTTGCACGATTCCTAGCGTAGGTATGCTTAGGTATGTTTCAAGCACCGCCTCCTAGATGTTGCTCATGGCTCCTCGTAAGCAACATCTAGGAGGCAGTGGTTTCAAGACTCGTTGCGTCGTGTTATATGCGTCATTACCTGCGTGTGTCGTTTCATTGACGTCTTCTCGGAAGGAAGGTGTTTGTAATGATAATCTCGGCGCCTCTTCCCGAGGTATTTTGACAGTTCTTCTTCTACGTCACCGGCTGAGGTGATTAATTCCCATGGCACCTCTGGGCTAAACGGAGGTGTTAGTCACTCGTGAACGGCCTTGGAATGCGACGACTTTGTGGATATCCGGGTGATTGTTCCGAGTTGGTTTAGTTTCGCTGTCTTGACATGACAAATAACATAAACTATCTTATTACGACTTCGGTGGGTGGGTTGTTATCTATTTCCGCTCGATATTATTTATATTTATTTCGGGGTACCGGTATACGAGAAACATTTCTGCTGATGTATATTTATCTTTTTCTGCGATAAAAACAGTCACGTTTAAAAAATTAACGAGTGCGATTTTTATTAGAACATTTTATCGTTTTCTTATCTTGTTATTACACGAATGCTAAT
>JAMZAV010016097.1:0-11022 GCA_024449915.1 Sweltsa coloradensis | reverse complement strand
AAAATTTTTTAAAAAATTTTTTTGCCTAAATTTAAAATTTTTTGGTTTTTTTATACCCCATTTTTGGGGAAGAAATTGAATTTTCAAACGGGAAATCAAAAAAATGCGGAGCTATAATATTTTAAAAAATAAAAGTCTTCCCCAATGTGATAAAAATTTACTTATTCTAAATTGCATCCAACCCTTTTTTTTAGTTTTTTTTTACAAATATATGATACTGTTCTTAAAAAAAATGCATCGATCAAAACCCAAGATACTTACTGATTTTGGAATTTTTAATACTTGTTTTTTCTATCATAACCTCTCGGGGTTTTTTCTTTCATAAGCTCCCCTTTTTTTAGTAAAAACTTTTTTTTAACATGCAAGCTGACTTACTTACTTTAATTTAAGTTTTTTTTTAGCAAACCATTCCACTATCTTCACACTTCCTATTATTCTGTCGCATATTCCTTGAAATTACACCGGGCTACAATACAAAAGCTCATCAGCAAAAAACTTAAAAAAACTTCAGGACAGCAAATGACGTTCTTTATATATAATATAAAAAGGGAAAAAAAACCCCCAAAACACAACCCTGCGGCACCCAATATCGCAGCCCTTTTTTTCAGTCATTACTCTTGAATGATAATATGTAATAAAATAAAATTCAAAGCGTCTATGAAAAATACTTTAACCAAGACTTTTTTTAAAAACCTTTATCAAAATGATTCGAAAACACAGAAAACTATTGGTAAAACAGGCTTTGCAAGGGAAAAAAAACATCCGCAAAATTTTTTTTGATTATCCCCCGATTTGCTGTTCCTGATTTTTGGAAAAACCTCATATTCGTTTGTTTGGGGGGATCTCTAATAAATCATTTTTTTTTTTTCTTTTTCCTTTCCTTTTTTTTTTTTTTCCTTTTCTTTTTTTTTCTTTTATTCCCCCACCCTTTTTTTATTTGATTCATTCTTTAATGATTTAATTTTTTTTATTTGTTCCCAAAAATGTTGTTTTTTAATGTTTTGTTGTAAAATTTACTATTCAAATTTTACTTAAATGTGGTTTATTGTTGTTTCTGCATCTTGTAATTAGATTTTTTTAGGTTGTCCTCCTTTGTAAATCTTTTTTTATAACTAAATAGGAAGACGTTAAAAAAATAAAAAAAAATAATACATAAAAAGGCGTAAGGTATAGTCGGATCATTTGAAAGCTCTATAGTTTGACCTGTGGGGTTTTGGGGTTTTACTTACCCAGTTAGTTAGTTAATTTTGTTTTTTGGGCCTAAACATAATTTATTAGTGCCCATGTCAATTGTATTGGAATTTTCCCCAAATTTTTTTTTTCCAGATTGGGGATTACCACCATTTTTTTTTGTTTCCATTGGGGAACGAAGGAAACGGGGGGGGTTAATGGGGAGTGAGGATGGGGATAGGATGGGTTAAACTGGGTGGGAACGGAATGCCTTTGCAAGAGGGCCGCAAGCATGGAACAAAAAAAGTGAAAGAAGAAAAAAAATATAGTAAGGCTTGTTGGAATGAAGAAGGTGTGACAAAAAGTTGCGCGAGAGCTCTCTTTGCAACACGCACCCCAACCGTCCAGAGCTCGCCCAGTTTTTGGGGAATAACTACCCCCCTTTTCAGGGGCCAAAACCACGGGAAAGGGTAGCGAGTTGGCTTTGAAGGCCCTACTTACACCAAGATGTTACGTAAATGTTAGCGCGACGGGGGCATATTCACCAACAGTTTCTTACTGTTTTCACTAACGGACAGGAACATGCCACAATCCGGGGAAATTTTGTAGTAATTTACAAGCTTGGTACAGCTGGGAACAAATTATTTAAAAATTTTGGGAAATTGAATTTTCTCTGATCGCGCTTTCCTCATCTTCTATAAACAAATTCTAAAAATTTTAAAAAATTTTATGTAAAATTGGAGGTCAAAAAGTTATCCTGAATATTGGAAATTAATTTAATTTGCCGATAAAGCCATAAAAAAAATGGCCGAGATCATACGCCCGCTTAAAAAACGGGCATGATTTTTAAAATTATTTTGTGGGTTCGCTAAACAAAGCTATAAAAAAATAAAATTCTGCTTCGCGTAGTATCGCTAAACCCCAACAAAAATTGCAATTTTACCCCGGACTCGTGTTTGTGAAATAGGGGACGTAAAAAATGGGGTGTTTTTCGGGGAACGCTAATTAAAAATCGGTTTACGGTTAAAGGCTGTCTGCTTTGTTTTTGGCACTGTTAATGTTGTGAATACTTTATTTTATTTTTGCCTTGAATCATAATATTATTAGCCTACTTGTAAGAAATACCAGATTTTTTCAAGCAAATTAAAGGGCTATTGTCAACCATTGTTTAAGATGTAGTTGTAGACAAGGGGTTTGTTTTAAAAAACTAAAAAGTGAACATTTGAGTACGGTCGTCTTATTGGGGGAACTGTTCTAACCTTGAAGATACCATAAAACCCCTTTCAAAATCGACTAATGTAACAGTTTGGCTGGTTTTGGGCGAACAGTACACTCAAGAAAATTGAGCCTTTTCATATGGTCTATTTGCTTTGTCTAAAATCGCGTATCCTTCGCAATCCAACAAAAAAACCAAAACAATAGTATGTGAGTCAAATGTCTTATTTGAAGTTGAAATGGCGTAAAAAGTAAACGCGAGGGCATTCACCTCCCGATACCTCACTCCCCTTTATGGTATCCGTACCCCACTCTCCAAAAAACCCTCCCCTTTATGATCAGGCGCGAAGGAACGTTTTGAAAGTTGGGGGAGTCAATCCTCAGAGGTTTTGATGCGGAAGCTGGGCCTGGGGCGAACCCCCACCGCCGGGGCCCTTTCGGGATGGCGAAAGAAAATTTGACCATACTACGTTTTTTGTCATGTTTTAACGCACTCAACTCATAACGATGTTTTAAGCAACTATCTGCGTCTAAAAACTCAAAAAAAACGTAAAATGGCCCTTTTTGGTAAATTTCAAACTAATTTTTGATGTATGAGAAAAACCAAAATACTCGGGATGTTAAAGAATCACATAATCTACGGGCTGCAATGATTCTTAGATCTTTGGTAACTTTCCAATGTGAAACAATCTTTTGATGGGAGTGCCAGCGGAAAGTGGGGGGGAGGGGGTCAGAGTGAAAAGTGTGGGGGTCAATTTCCCCCCATTCCTCCCTTCCTACGCGCTTGTTTATTATCTCCGATACTCCACTCTCCGATACCCCACCAACCTTTTTGATCTCCGATACCCCACTCTCCGATATACCCCACCAACCTTTATGACCTCCGATACCCCATCTCCTATATCCCCCCAACCTTTTTTAACCCCGTACCCCCAACCTTTATGATCTCCGATACCCCACCAACATTTCTTATCTCCGAACCCCCTCTCCAAATTACCCACCAACCTTATAATCTCCGAACCCCACCACCTTTATGCTCCGATACCACATTCTCCGATAACCCATTGTCCTTTTTAAAAAAAATTTTTCCCATGTATTTGGGTTTTTTTCTCTTGTACTGCACTTTTTTGCACAAATATGAACTATTGCACTTTTCACCGTTCGCCTGTATCGTGCAAAAAGGGTCGCCTTCGTCTAAAAAGTGCAGACTAAATTAGTAAAATAATTCATAAAATTTTGCCGGCTAGGGACCGGTGCAATATAATGCAGGAATTTAGCGCCAAAAGAAAATAAGGGAGGGATAGATCTACCGAAGAATTTTTGTTAACTAAGATGAAACAAATTAAATTTTCGAGTGCGAAAGTTAGTCTGTATAAGAGTACGTTTAATAGATTTACGTTTAAAAGAAATAAATTGCCGTTGAGCGTTGACAGCTTTTATTGTTCGAAAGTAAACGAAAACTTGAGAATAATGCACTAAAACTAAAATGAACTCATGTGCAGTGCAAACAGTGCTTTTGCAAACTGAAAAAAGTGCAACACAGGCGAAAATCTAATGTTTTTTTTGCTCGGATTTCGGGAGGTATGGGTTTAAATCCGTCGAGACCAGCAATCCTAATAAAGTTTTTTCCCGAGTTTTTCTAAAGGGGATTGAGTCCTCTTAATTTCTTAAACACCTCGGAAAAACCCTTCACATTGTCCATCCGCAACATCCTTATTTGATACCTGAATAGGGTGAATTGCACCCTGGGCAGCTTCCCCCAAAAAAATCTTGTTATTTAGGGATGTGATTTGATCGCCCAAAATTCTTTTAGATCTTTGCGATAAAACAAAAAAAATTATATGTCCTTTTCCCCAATAAGTTATTTATTTTTATGTTTAAAATATGTTTTTATTTTAGGGTAGGGGTAGTACTAAAATTTTTTAAAAATTTCGAAAAAAATTGGTGGGGGCCGGTAGTCGAATTCATTAATCTTGGCTGGTACATATGGTGGAAGTCCCCGGTCAAAAAACGCGATTGTGAATCGAAAAAATTCGTTTATGAATTTTTAATGATAACCCTTTATAAACCCTTTTTGGGCCAAAAATTTCCCCCCCCCCCCATTTGTTTTCTTTTTTACAACAAATTTTTGATTTTTCTATATCTACGAAATTTTTCGGTGACTCGCAAACTAAAAAATGCTTCTAAATAAAAACATGAATAATTATTATAATAATGTTAACCACATATCCTGGTTTCATCCCACCTTCCCTATAGTTTTTACAACACATGAAACAGTCCCCTACAAAAATGGGGCCAACACTACCAAGGTTACGAAATGTTTACTCCCCCAAAAAAAAAGTACTTCTAGCTTTGCTCGCTTGTTCAAAAAACTACTTTTACCCGGGTATAAATTCATAAGTTAATGTCAATGCTCATGGAAGGGCTAAGGAAAATTGCAGGTGGTTGTTTTGAATGAAAAGGGAAAGTGCTCAAGGGTTTTGAGGGGCGAACACACGGCCACCCCTGTGGTAACACTCCCGAGCGAGAGGTATGTTAAACTTAGGCTTTTAAAAAAAAAAAAAAACAAAGTACCCTGAAATAAAAAATAAAAAATACACTTACTTTTTTCAGTATGGAAATTATGCATACATTTAATTAAAACCCCGTCTCCAACGTCCAAAGCCCAAAATCGATATCATTTTTATGAAACCAGCAGGGGGTGGTAAAAAAATAAAATCAGTTCCGGGGAAAGAGTTGATTCAACTTTTCACACATGAAAATACGGATATCATTGAGTGCAAAGCTCTTAATTATGGCACGGGGGAAACGTAGAAGCTCTCACGGGCTGCTAAGTGCGCGGGGCCCCCGTGGTGCTTTTCTTTCACAGAAAGGGTACACCCCCATCCCCCCCCAAAACCCCCACTACCACCCCCTCTTGCCGGGGGTTTTTAAAAGAGTTCAAAAAAATGTAGAATTTATTTTACAGTTGTCATGAGCAGTGGTTAATTTGTAAGGGAAAGGTGGGACACCCTAAAAAAACGGGAGAATTATTTTAAAGGGGGCCATACGGGGGGGGTTGGGGGCTTACCCCAAAACAGCGCCCAGGCGAAAATTTTGAAAATGGTTTTTAGAGTGTATTGGTGCATTCTAAAAAAAAAAAGTGGGCTAAAAGCAATACCAAATCTGGGTTTTTTTGTACAGTATAACTATAAAACCAAAAAAAAATTGGGGTAGTGAGAGTTCCTTTCAAACCATTGAATAGCATATCATTCGTTTCGTGATCACGTCCAAAAATAATGGGAAATTGTCGAAATTGTTGGCTTACTCTTCAAAAGTGGGGGAGTGTACTAAATTTATTTCAGTTTTAAATGATTCAAGTAAATTTGAAATATGACTGGGGTGTAAAAAATTAAAATTTAAATTATTTTCTTTTTTATATAATATATAGAATTAGCCAAAAATTTAGTGTTGTGTACCTAATAATTTTAGAAAAAGGGGGGGTATACGCGTATCCCCCAAAAAAAGGTGGGGACCTTTGGTCCCCCCCCCGAGTTGTAGGCTTTCACAGTCGTAGATAATTTAGAAAAGGCCGCACCGCGAACGCTTTTTTTTTGTCGTGTTGATGGGTTAAAGGGTTTTTTTATATTTTTGTCTAATGATTTGTCAAAAACGGCCCCAAAAAACACGAAAATAGTAATAAAAATCGTGAAGAAAATCGTAAAAGTACGTTTCTAGTAAATATTTCTTCAAATGTCTGAAAATCTAAAAAATTTAATTTTGTTGTATAAATGTTTTCCCTAAAGTTTCATCAAGATCGGGGTAGCCGTTTGCCCCCTCGCGGGGTTAAAATGAAAAAAAAATCGTAAAAGTACATATCATATAAATATTTTAGTTGTACAAAAAAACGTGGTTTTAAATCTAGTTCGAGATTTCGAAAGGTCCCCCCCCAATTATCATCAAGATCGCGTTGCGTTTGTCCGGGAAGCGCGAACAAACAAGACAGAAAAAATAAGAAAAAAACACCCGAGCTAAATTTTTTGTGGGTCAATGAAATTGAAGTCTTCGCTTCGCTCATCCAATTATTCTTGGGCTGTTGCGTCGTATCATTACGTTAGTTTGGTTTGCCTAGTGTAGTGAGACTAGGCCGCTTCGCGAACGCTTTTTTTAGTCGCTTAGGGTAGCTTTTTGAAGTTTCTTTTGCATGGGATTCTTTTCTTTTCAAGTGCTTTTTGAACGCATTGTAGGGGATTGTTGTCAAGTTTCTATTTTTACTTGTTGAAATTTTTATTATGTACCTAAAAAAACTTTTTAATAAACCTTTATTTCTCTAGATTTTTGCTAACTTTTCAAAATTTTTTTTTTCAAAAGTCTTCACACCAAACCTTAATGCCCTTACTAGGCCGTTTGCGAACGCTTTTTTTGTCGCGTTGATGGATGAGCTTTTTGTAAGTTTTTAGTTTGCATGGGATGTCTTTACTTTTGCACGTGCTTTTTGAACGCATTGTAGGTGATTGTTGTCAAGTTTCTATTGTTACTTGTTGATTGAAAAAATGTACCCAAAAAACTTATATTAAAACCTTTATTTCTATGGATTGGATTCTGGCTTACTTTTAAAACTTTTTCTTTCAAAAGGTACTTCATCGCCAGAACCTTAATGCCCATGTACTAGGCCGCTTCGCGAACGCTTTTTTAGTCGCGTTGATGGATGAACTTTTTTGTTAGTTTTTAGTTTACGTGGATCTCTTTACTTTTGCAATGCTTTTTGAACGCATTGTGGGGATTGTTGTCAGGTTTTTTTTGTTACTTGTTAATTGTTTTAATCATAAAAAAAATCATATTAAAACCCTTGATTTTGATTTCTGGCTAAATTTTTCAAAAATTTCTTTCAAAGGCAAAACATACCATAACCCTTAAATTTCCTGTAATAACTGGGAATTCGCAAAACCTTTTTCGGCGCGTTGTTAGTGGGGGTATTTTTTTAAAAGAAAAAAGCGTAAAATTTTCGATTTTTATGAAAAAATTTTATTTGATTTTCTCTCAAATTTCACACCCCAAAATATTAATTTATAAAATTGGGTTTTGTTTAAAAAACGAAAAATCGATAAAGCATGTAGGTGTTATAATCGAAGAAATTTAAAAAAAAAAATAAAAAAAAATAAAAATTAATTGCGATTTTTTTATAAAAAATTTTTTTTGATTTCGCTCAATTTTTCCAAAATATTTTTAATTCATAAAATTAAGGTTCGTGAAAAAATCATTACATCGGGGTAAAGCTGTAGGTTTATAAGTCAAAGAATGTTTAAAAAAATAGAAAAAATCGTAAATCTGTGATTTTCATAAAAATTTTTTTCGATTGCACTCAAAAAACACACGAATATATTAATTTATAAATTTGGTTCTGGAAAAAAACTTACAAACGATAAAACATTTGTTTTATAATCGAGAAAGTTTAAAAATCTAAAAAAAACGTAAAATTGCAATTTCCGAAAATAATTTTTTTGATTGCGCTCGAATTTCACATGAATATATAAATTCATAAATTAAGGTTCCGTGAAAAAATCATTACTTTGGATAAAGCTGTAGGTGTTTAAGTCGAAGAAATTTTTAAAAATCGTAAAAAAACGTAAAATTGCGATTTTCATGGAAATAGTTTTTTTATTGCGCTCAAAAACGTGGGAGTTCTTGGGTTCAGGAAATTTTGAAGGGCCCCCATAAAATTTTATCACAAATTGGGGTATTGGTTTAGCCAAATCATGCTAACAGACACACAAAAATACAAACAGAAAGAAAAAAAAAAAAATCCGGATTTTTTCTCTCCAGGGGCGCTTCGCTGCTACGCTCGCTACGTTCGCTAGCCATCCAAGAACGTTGTACTCCACCCCTTTTGGGCAAATCGCCCAAAAAACTCGAAAATTCGATTTAGGAAAAAGCGTAAGTCCCCCGCCCGTTGTTGGATGAGCGCAAATTGGTGCATTGAGCTGCCCTGTGTTTTTGCGATTTTCTTTGATCTTGAAAAAAATTATTACAAGTTGAAGATTTTTTTAAAAATTAAATTAAATTAATAAAAATTAACTAATTTTTTTTTTTTAAATTTTCGTAAATTTTAAAAAGGAAAAAAACGTAATATTGAAAACTTCAAAGAAAAAATTAACGATTGCGCACAAATTTTACACGAATATATTAATTCAAAAATTAAGGTTCCTTTAAAAAAACATTACATAGGGAAAAACATGTAGGTGTTATTTTCATGGAAAAAGTTTTTCGATTGCGTTTAAATTTTTTACACGAATACCTAAAAATTATAAAAATTAAGGTTCTGTGAAAAAATCATTAAAATCGGGTAAACATGTAGGTTTATAAGTGAAAATTTTTTTTAAAAAAAAAAAAATCGTAAAAATTTCGATTTTAATAGAAAAATTTTCCGTTGCGCTCAAAACGTGGCATTTTTAATTCAGAGATTTTGAAGGCCCCATAAAATTTTCTCGTAAATTTAGTTCGGTTTAGCGGAATCGTGTTAACAGCACACAAAAATCAAACAGAAAAAAAGAAAGAAAAAGAAAGAAAAACATTCCGGATTTTTTTCTCCAGTGTGGTGAAATGGAATCTTCGCTTCGCTCGCTACGCTCATCCAAAAAATCGAAAAAATCGTAAAAGTACGATATTCATGAGAAATATTTCTTCGATTGTACTAAAAAACGTGGCAAGTCTAAGTTCAGAGATTTCGAAGGTCCCCTCCAATTATCATCAAGATCGCATAAGCCGTTTGCCCGGTAGAGCGCGAACAAACAAGACAGGAAAAAAAAGAGAAAAAAAACACCCGAGCTAAATTTTTTGGGGTTCTGTGAAATTGAAGTCTTCGCTTCGCTCATCCAACTAGTGTAGTGTAGGTGTTGGCCTTCAAAATCAAATTACACTACACTTCACCCAGGATAACCAATTGGTTTTTAAGCTACACTCTACACTAGATTTTGCGCCCAAATCCACCTACACATCTTCACCACCTCCTAGAGCTCGTGTAGAAATGCTACACTTTACACTACACTGAGTCAAACAAACGGCTACACGTTACGCTTTTTAAACTTCGTAAGTCTACACTATAGTGAAAGTATAGATAGGTTCGTGTATAGGAAATCAATCAAACCTAATGGTGAGGCACTGCTCGACGTTTCGCCATCCATGTTGGTGGCTTCTTCAAGTCTTTTTTTTTTTTTTTTTTACAAAACCACAGTTATTTCGTCATTTTTTAAATTCAAATTGGCAACTCAATGGATTACGTTTTACCAATACACACAGACGTTATCCTAAGAAATTACCAGAAATAAATGTGTGATTTTATGATTTATTTTTACTAATATTACGCTTGCGGTAGGCATTTGACACCGGTGGGCAAGCCATTTTTTTTTTAGGGGGGGGGGGTAATTCCCCCCCGGCCCCCCCCCCCCCCCGTAGCGCGGCCACTGCATATCTCAAGAACGTTCCCATTGGGTCAGTTTTCACTATTAATTAAGTTTTATTTTGTCTATTGTATTTATTACCCACGGCGGTCCCCACCAACATTAAAAGTTAAAACCACACGAAATTACAGTATTTTGTTAATATCTATGTACAGATCGCTGCAAAACATTGAACAATTGTGAATGAAGACAGTAATTATGCAGGAAAATATATTTACATATTGTAATAAACGGTATGACTTTTAGTTCACACACTTTTCTTTCTTTCTTTCTTTCTTTCTTTCTTTCTTTCTTTCTTTCTTTCTTTCTTTCTTTCTTTATTTATTCCTTTCTTTCTTTACGTCTACCAACACTCATCTCTCTCTTCTCAATTATAGCTTGTTCCTCTCACTACTCTCTTGACCGACCAAGGTCTTCTAATTTTCATGTCTCCACTTTCAAATAATCTGCTCCCTTGATTTACATTTCTTGACCATTTTTCTCGTAATGCCCATTCCATCTCAATCTTTCTCTTCCTATTTATAACAAAGGCTTGTAACACTACTCCTGATTTTGTCAAGCTTTGATACACCCTTACCTCTTACCCTTACCTCCTTACGGAACGGATTTCAATTCTGGGACGTGTATCGTATCCCGATACTGCTTCGCAGGTGTTATGTGTGTGTGCAGTATTCGATCTTATACTCACTCTCAAAGTCGCAAGTCACGGCACCATAAAGTTGGAATTAAAGTCAGACAAATTAAACATTGACATTGCTTGATGAAGTCACAGACGGGCGGACGGACTGAAATGAGAGCTTCGCTCCCTAATTTAAGATTTAGGGGTGCTTGCAAATCGACTTCAGACCAATAGGTTGGACATCGACTTCAAACCACTTTAATCACGCCTATGCTCGCTGTACTGTTCAATTTTTTTTTCAATTCAATAGTGAGTTTTATTCCAGTTTAAATAGATACACATATTTTTGTACTATATGTAATACATAATAAAGTTGTTATATAGATTAATACATGTGAGCTAAGTAGTTAATTACTGGAAGCCCAAAAAGGTCGGGTAGACCTGGATGTGGGCCACAACAAGTTTAAGTATATGTTAATATGGTGGATTAAAAACAGGTAAGAAATAGAAATTAAAATAGTAATAGTACATGATATGACAATAATAACACTAAGTAATAGGCTACTATAATAATACAATAAC
>JAMZAV010016096.1:0-11073 GCA_024449915.1 Sweltsa coloradensis | reverse complement strand
GCTGAGAAGGCTGAGAAGGCTGAGAGTAATGACCGTTGGTGGAATCAAATATGCTGAAAGCTTCGTGGTTCAAGATTGAAATGATTGTGGGTGAATTTGTTCAAACTCCTAGTGGTGGATATTTGACTCTCCATCTGGAGGAAAGGTTGGACAATTTGAATCAATATTCCCAATGGACCAATGGTTGACTGTCCCCAAAGGTGGACCTACGTAATATCGTTCACTCAAGGTATTTGTTGGTGAATATGATCATTAAAATAGTAAAACATTAGTTGGCCTACAGAAATGACAAATTTTATATTTCATATTTCTTGATTTTACACTACAGAATGTGTGAAATAATTTATTTCATTACCGACCCCAGATCAGAGTAATCAATTTCTCGAATGTCCTTGCTGGCTGCATTAAAGTAAATATTAAAAAAATATATAAAAAATAAGGAACTTGACAATTTTTATTCAGGCGGTAAAAGTAGAGATGTATTTGAGTTCGTGATTGTACTCTTCACTCATGATTACGACAGAGTTGGGAGCTTTTTACTTTTTAGGGAACGTTTAATTTGTTTCACGGTACTACAAAATCGTAACTTTTTAAGTTACAAGTTACAAATGTTGTAAAAGGAACGTGTTCCACAAAGGTTCCCTAAAAAGGAACGAAGTCTGCCCCAATGCGTTTTTTTCAGATACATTTACAGTTTTATACTTTTTGAATTGCACGCAGGAAAATCAATTTTTTCTGTTTTCAAATATGTAATTTAATTTCTGGATATCCTTTTTTTCATTTAAATCTCAGATTTTTTCCGGGCCCCAATATTTTTTCATGTTTTTTTCAATTTTTGTGTGACCATCCAAGGACCAATAAAAAATATAAAACAAGTTTGATGATAGGCATCAGTCCCGCATCACCATTCTGAGTATGCAATGCATATGAAAATTAAGTCTCGACTCTTTAAAAAATGTAGACATACCCTAGTTTGAAAAGTACAAACACACATTTACCGCTTGTGCTAATTTCAAGTACTAATTTGATTGTGATTTCTTGTGTTGGTTTTTGAAGCTGTTTTTGATTGTGATTTCTTGTGTTGGTGTTTAAAGCTGTGTTTTCAAATAGACAAATTCTGCCACATCTTTGTCATTTGATTTCAGTTTTGGCCACTTGCTCATCATGTAGGCCTATGCATGATAAAATGGAACGACAATACAGAAGTTAAATAGTTACTATCTCGGTGGTCTAGTTGGCTAAGGCGTCCACCCGGAAAGTGGGAGACTCTGGTTCGAACCCCGATCGGGATGGATTTTTTAATTTCTCGATTGTATTAAATATTAAAATTATGCCTATTGATGTAAACCACTTCAACTTTTTGTTGTACATTGATATAGTAGATACTAGATACCCACACTTGTAAAGCACTGCCATGTGGATTAATTTCTTTGATTAAAGGGCTTTGTGCCCTTGTTGTGTAAGTTATTTTTCTCTATGCTGTTTACTAATGGTGAGTTTTTGTTGATTTGATTTGTTATTTATATTTTATGTGCTGAGGTATATTATTATCTTCATGTAATTTTAATTGTTTTTATTTCATTACAATCAAATGATCTTTAATTTTTTAATTATTGACATAGAGGCACATGAATGTAGAAGTATTTTCCAGTGTTATCTAACTAATAGTAACTAATTACGTTTTGATTCACCGCAAAATGTGCAATTTTCGCATAATGTAAAATTAGGTAGGGCCTACCTTGACAAAGCCTGCAAGGAAATTTTCATTAAGGCCTGGAGGCATAACCACTTCACCGTTTAAAATTATTGCTCGTTGTTATGTTGTGGTTTTAAGTGCATGAAATGAATTTAGAGGGGATTTTATTAGTGACATTATTTAATATATTTTATGAACTCTGTACTATAATTTGAATTTCATATCTGGTACGGTAACTCAAGATAATCCCATGGCTGTACTTACACCATGGACTTCTATCGTGTTTGCACAAAGGAAAAACATATTGGGTTTGTACTGTTAAATTTACTATTCTTGATGTAGGCCTATATTTTGGTTAGCATACTATTTATTGTGTCAGAGAATAGCTGAATTTAAGAGCGGTCAAACAAAAGTTTAAAAAAATATGTTTTTATTTTATAAATAAAATTAATTTGTTGTGTCATTTCGCCACGTCGAATGCTCTATTGATTAGTTAGGCCTATGCTATTGATATGAGTGGTATAAAGAAAGAAAGAACATACAAATTCATTCAAAATTATTCATTCATTTAACGTCATTAGAACTGATTAAAGGACAACATTTAAGTTTAAACTCGGGGCGGGAACCTCTATTTCGTGGGATGGCAGCATTTGATGGCAGGGATTTGATGAGCCTGTTGCTCTTCCTTATAAACTTTGTTAGGGGGAAATGGGCTAGGTCGTAATAATGATGTAATTTGTTGCAAAAATTATTTCTTAAAATCAAAATTATTATGGTCATTGATCATAATTATATTTTCTAGGCCTAATTCAAGTTTTTTTTTAGTTGTTGGCAACATGTTTTTACATATGGTCGTTTGGTCGATCAACTTCAAGGTTTTTGTAGGTTAAGAAGAACACATAATTAAATTTTGATAGCTAAATTGTTTGTGAAATGCCTCCAAATATATCCAGATTCCGTTCCTATATTATTGCTGGTTTAGGGGCATGTGGTGGGGCGGTGATCGTCTATTATGGCGTGCGTCAATATGACAAGAAACAAGTTTATGCTTCGTGGACAACAAATTACACGCCGTCCTGCGATAAATGGGACTGCAATTGGGATCGGTAAGTTGTTTAACCCTAAAGTGTAGGCCCTAGGCCCTAATCTATAGCCTACCTAACCTAGTTTCAAGGTTTTTCATCCCAACTTATTAGGCCTAGCCTAGGCCTAGGCCTAGCCTGCTGTCATTATTATTTGACATCTCCCAATGCACCCGAATGCATGGTCGAAATCGATGACTTTCAAGGGCTAGGCCTAGGCCTAGGCTACTAGAACCCAGAGACCTAAATTAAAAAAAAAAAAAATTTTAAAAATTTATTTCTAATTCATGCCTCTAGAGAATGGGGTCCATTTTTAACTCAGTAGAGGGACAAATTTTTTCACGTAAAACTAGGGATGCACATTGATACTTTGGTAAAAATGCCGTTGGCTAGGCCTAGACCTATAACGCCACGTGAAAAATAACACACAAAAACTACAGGTGTAGCCTACCAACCTGGTCACGACGCTTTGGTTTTTGTGTATTACTTTTTGCGGGTCAGTATACAGCATAATTAGTCCTTACCATAGGCCTACCAATACTTTTTCATTATCGATTATCAAAATGGTAATGTCATTATCGAATCAAAATAATCAATATCACCAACAAAGCATGTTCCTACCTATAAGTGGAACCTCAAGTGTGGCAAGTGTTCAGTCAAAACAATACAATCACGTTCCGTTTGCTAGGCCTACCTCGCTGTTTGGCTTCCGTTATCGACTAACAGCTCATTTCCAAACATAGGCCTAAATCTCGAGTGTGACACCATCAGCCCAGCCAGTGCATGGCACAACATGAGATAATCTCAATCTTTTTGAGTTTTGGTTCGTGCCACTACTATTGACCAATTATTTGATAGGGTACCGGTATTTCATTTCAATAATCAATGATGAATTTTGTTTATCGATTAGGGTCTATCGAAAGAATATCCATAATTGATTATCGATTATCGTGTGCATCCCTACGTAAAACCCGAACAGGCAAGCAAGTTTATTAAAAACAAGGCACACTAGTTTTAGTTAGGTAGGCCTACCTACCAGACATGAATGAATGAAAATATTGTAATTTTTGTTGTGTAAAAAACAGAAAACCACAAAAAATGCATTGGGATCGAAAAATTATCTATCCAGTGGGACAATTGTGTCCCGACTCCCCCCTTGCTTGGCCTATTGGCGGGACATGGGACTTAAAATTGAATATCGGGACTGTCCCGCTGAAGGGACGTATAGGCCTAGCAACTTTACTCTAGCTAGGCCTAGTGTTCACTGTTGCCTTTAAACTCTACTTAGGGGCAGGGCTAGCCTAAGGTCAGAGGCCTCTGGCATGGCCTTGTCGTTTCCCTTTTTTAAATGCCGTTCTATTTTACAGAAGGGAGCCAGCAAGTTTAGTACGACCATCAAAAGGGGAAGCTGATGACAACAGATACAATGAAACATTAGAGAAAAAGAAATGTAAAGCAGTGCGGCATTTATTACTGATTCGTCATGGACAATATAACACTTCAGGGAAATTCGATCACGATCGGATTCTAACCGAACTAGGGCGTCAGCAGGCTGTCATGACCGGGGAGAGGTTAAAGCAATTGGCATTCCCATACTCTCTGCTCATACGATCTACGATGGCCCGAGCCAACGAAACAGCGAGGCTCATTGAACCGTTTCTGCAAGGGGTTCCAATCGAAGATTGCAGTTTGCTCGAGGAGGGGGCGCCAATCCCTCCAGAACCACCTGTCGGACATTGGCGGCCAGAAGTATTTGTAAGCTTAACAAAAACTACTGCAGTAGACTAGGCCTACAATTTTGTAGGCTTCCTGATGTTTGCAGATTGTTATCTGTAGGCCCGGTCATTGTATTATTTATTACAGTAGTTAGGTACACAATAGGCCTTATGATATTTCACTAGAACTTTAATGCAGAAAAGTTCTCTTTATCCAACCTTGGTTCATAGGGAATTTTTGTATGAAAACACTGGGGGTTCTACCTAGGTAGGCTATTAGCCCTGCAGGTAAAATAAATTGAGCCCCTAACATGAGTTTCAAATTACAAAATTTGTATCGTAACGTCCTTCCTAACGTAGGATTCAGAAAATTATCCGGTGCATTGAAGTCAATTTGAACGGTGATTGATTGTGTAGGCCTATGCTATGAAAATTTAAAACAGGTGCAAGTTCACAATAATCACGTAGGCCCCTACATACTGGCACATACTGGCCTCCACTAATAATATTTAACTCGTAATTGATGAATTACCGGGTAGCCTAGGTAGGCTAATTTGTACGTAAAAGAAATGTGTTAAATTCATTTAGGGTCTAAGCATACTACAAATAAATTGTTTTTTATTAGCCTGAGAAATGTAAATTCCATTGCATTTGTTAGACAAGTGAGCATAGTGACTTCATCTCAACTCAAATTGGTCTTTCTCTGTGATTAGCCTACTTTGTCTGTTTGTCTGTCTTTTCCTTGAAAAACGGTTGAACTCTAAACCGATTGCACTGCAATTTTAAACAAACATCGGGGACCAATGTTCGAGGTGCTGTTAACAATTTCAACTAAATCTGTTATGATCAAACAAAATTTGAAAAGTGGCCAAAGTGTACCAAATTTCTACACTCAAGGTTCCCCAAAATTCTACTGGAGATTAAGTAAACCAATGCAGTCCAATGCAGTGTGAAACATGAATTGATCTATCCCTCGTCTATCAACGACTTTGGTGCTTTCCTATAGAACTAATAAAACCTAGGACCTTTTACTGTTGTGTCACCTGAAATCTTACGTCACTTTAGCACCTAGGCTAGGAATTGGACAGTGTACACGTGTTTTTTATGGGTGTACCTGTTTGCTGTTTCTCTAAAATCAATAATCGTGTTGTGTGCAACCGTCGACCGACCACCGGCTTAACGGCTGAGGTTTATCTACCCCTTGTTGCTGTGATTGCTGTTGCATACTAGACAATCTTTCTAAAAGTCTTGTTACACTATCAACTTGTTGGCTCAACTTGTTGACAAGACTACACTTTGTGTGTGTCACCTCCATCAACTGTTGACGTACATTTGGAACATTGCGTCGAGGGAAATGCCACCTCGAAACTGTTTCATATCAAAATAGATAGTAATTAGGTACATATGCTGGATACAGCTGTGAATACCATTTAAAAAGTATTGGCAGATCGATTTAAAATAGTTAAAAGTGTTGTAATTGCCATCCCGAAGCTTTTATGTTCATCTTGAGTCTGCGTGCGTATCTGATGGGCTAATGAGTAGGCCTACTGTTCTTTTAGCGGCCCCGACTTCGAGTTCGCTGCTGGCTGAACGGTGAGCGCGCTCAGCTACAACGCAAAGGGTTGCCGGTTCGAGTCTTGTTGGAAAAACTTTTTTACCATTTTTTACTACTCGCCCCATCATTATTGTTTGTCTTATCTGTAACAGGTACGATTTTGATAAGTTTTCAGTGTAAATTACTCGCATAAATACTATAAGGCTTTCTTCCCACAAAATTTCCTTTATATTAGCCCACACCATGGATGGAACAACAACAACAACAACACACAGTACGCGTTTTGTGAAGCGTTTAAAGACTTCCATAGTCAACGATACAATCTCTTCACCACTCATTACGTCAATATAAAAGTATACACTCAACGAAATGATCACGTGACAAAATGTCGCTCAGCCATTTGTTGAACTTCGTCAACATCTGGCCAACATTTCTCAAAAGTTGAACTTGTTCAACTTCTTGTCAACATATTGCGTGGTCGTCAATATTGAGTCAACATATTTCAGTGTGTGACAGCAGCATCACATTTCCATGCTATCTACATCTGGTCAACAAGTTGAGTCAACAAATTGATAGTGTACCCTAACATAAACAGGACTTTAAGCTGGACACTACTAAACATAATTATTAATTATTATACAAATATTTTTTAAGCTAATTAAAAACATGCATGTGTAGAGTGTACACACGTTGATGGCCACAAGTGTATACGTTTGGGAAAGTACACGCGTTTGCCCATCCCTAATATAAGCCTACTAGCTACCTAGATCTACCCACATGAACTAGAACTACCTAGCTCCCAAGTATTATTATACCTACGTTAATTAAATGCTTCTCTTCTTTGACAGCAGTTTTACCAAGATGGTCCAAGGATCGAAGCTGGATTTCGTAAATACTTCCATCGAGCTGAACCAACACAAGAAAAGGACAGCTACGAGGTTATTGTGTGTCATGCCAATGTAATTCGCTACTTTGTTTGCCGGTAAGTTGAACAGTACTAATCAGTAGCCTACATAAAGTAGCCTACCAGGTACGGTCAGTAATAATTCTATGAGTGACTTACCTGTGCCTTAGGCCTGGGCTATTCAAATAAGATTTATTAAATTTAAGTGCTGCGCACAATTGGCATAGCATAAGCGTAGCGCAACGCAAGCGCAACACAAGGAAAAAGGCGTGCACAATTGTCATAACGGAAGCATGGCGTAAAGAAACTAAAAGGCTGAGCAAAGTTTTAGAAGGCTCATGATCAGATCACTGCACGCCGACTTTGGGTTCGACATTTCGTCTTTAAAACCATTTGCAGTATTATCATAGAGATATTGCCTAACATTATAATTAACAGCTCGTCGCTAGATGTCGACTCAACTTCATACTTGATAATAACGTCGTCTTCTGTGAGTTCGTCCATGATTAATAATTTGACACTGACACAAACAACAATAGTTGTGAATTTGATTCAAGTGAAAATGGGCGTTTGTGTTGATTCGTGTTGTTTCTAGATTCCTTTTGGTCAATCATAACTGAACGCAAGCGCAAGCGTAAGTAAGTTAAAATATAACCATCTCTTGTGCTGCGCTTCTGCGCCTATGCTACGCTTACGTGAATTGGGTGTTCAAGCAGCCAGCTGCACTTGTTTATATTTCTTATGCTACGCTTGTGTTGCGCTACGTCTATGCTATGCCAATTGTGCGCAGCACTTAAGGTTTGCTTAGCTTAGGCCTCTGCACAATCAACAATGTCAGTGTTAAAAAATCATTGTTACCAGTAATCAAATTAACCTGGTATGGTAGTTCAGAAAATCATAGGGCCTATTAGTATTAGGCCTATCCTATAAGTTATTAAAATGAGTTAGAAAAACTTTGCAAAACATATATTCTGAAACTTTTAAGCCTACGTGGGCCCCTTTGATTGCCAATTAATGTTTTTTAATAGAGATGCCAAACGTGCAACGAATATAATTATTTCCAATCCATAAGAAGTCCGATCGCCGATAAATAAGGCAATTATTAATAATTTTAGTGTTCTTTCCTATTAGGCCTAGTGCTATTTCCGCCTCCAGAGAAAAACTGACTTAAGCTTTTAGGCTATATCTGCGGTAATAAAAATTGGACACACTAACAGTAATTTCTCCCTCTTCCTTATTTATCAATATTAACAATTTACTAAAATATCGATTTAATTGAGGTATGATATGCTACTTTAATCGTTAAGACATGTCAATCAATAATCTTTAGGCCTAACCATTTTGACATCCCTAATTTTTTGTAAGAAAATTTTGATTTAAATAAAACACATGTATAACCCAAACTACTGCTATTCTACTTATCTTATTCTACTTATCTTCTTGACTCCTAACCTCCGCGTCATTGAACTGTTTAGTGCGCTGCAGTTCCCCGCGGAGGGTTGGCTGCGACTCTCGCTGAACCACGCGAGCATCACGTGGGTGAGCATCATGCCGTCGGGACGAGTCCTGCTTCGAACGTTGGGCGAGAGTGGACACATGCCACCCGAGAAGATCACGTCCAGCTGATACAGAGAAGACTCGAAGCTGAGAGAGGGGAATATGCTGATGCTGACAACAGGATAGTTTCTTGCCATGTATTACGTAGTACCGGGTGGGGGTGGGCAAAATCTTCAGCTCAGGTTTTTGATATTGTATCAACATTTTATTCATTGTTTTAAAAACATGACTTTTTAAAATGTTAAAAAGGAAAACAAATGTGATTTTTTAAAATGGAAAAATCAAACCTGTTTTTCTGTAGTGTGCTCCCAGATAAAAGTTGTTTAAAATCTTTAAACCAATTTATTGGTTCAAAAAAGTTCAACTTGAAGCCGAGTTAAATATCATAAAAATTTATGTTTTTGTACCGTAACTCTATTTAAAATTTTAATTTAAAATAGTGTTGGTTTCGTATCGATATCCAAAAATGTTGTTATTATGTGAAAATTTTAATATTTTGCCCATCCCTAGTAGTGGGTGTTGGAAACGTTGAATGTGGTGTAAGGAGTTGTTTGACTTTTGCCATTAGTACTTCTAGTCTCCAGGTAGGGTTTGCTGTTTAAACATTTTACATCTTTCATTGTCTAGTCTGCTTTAGACTACAGTATGTTGTCATCGCACTGTGTTAAGACATCCTTCCAGTTTGTGCTTCATCTAATTTAATTTGCCCTATACGGTACATTTATTATGTACATATTTGTGTAGCTATGAATGCTGGTCAAGAACAGCTTCGCATAAATATGTTAATTGTAATCCTCGGTTTTATTTAATTTTCATACACTTCTTTTTTAAGGTTTAGGCCTATTTGATTTGTACACATGACAATTTAGTTTGACAATGGTCTGAATATGAGGAAATAGTAACGGGTTTTATTTTCTATTGGTGTGTAAACGACAGTACCTACAGTATATTGTACATTATACAGTAATTTTGTTACCTACTTAAATCTATCCTTGTAGGGCCTCCGCCAGTATCTTCTTCAAAATGCACACAATGATGTTTGAACTTACATTAGGCTACTATTCTAGGGCCGGAATAATTTAGAGATGGAAACGCATGTATCTGTTTCTGTGTAAAATAAAATTTGGTTTACATTACCATTGATTGATTGGGCCTCTTTTAATATATAGATTAAGAATATAATTTTAAAATTGCAATTTAATGAATTTATTTTTATTCTCATATTATTAGGGCTGTGCGAGTACTCGAATATTCGAGTACGAGTCGAGTTCACGGCGAGTTCGAACAAATTCGAGTTTCATTTATTTTGAACTCGAATATTCGAACGTCGGTAAAAACAGCATTTTCATTTACCGACCCGTCAAAAGTTACGTGTTTCTTCCGTTAGATAGCAGCATACGCGGCAAAGTTCGTGATACACGATAGTCGAACTCCTTCTGACGTGAAACTCGTTATGATTGGCCGGCTGAACTTTGCGAGATCCAATTGGAGCTAGTCATACGTCACATGCGAGCGTTGATTGGCTGTTTTTGTGAAATAATTCACGTCTACCGTGTATCACCACTTTTGTGTCCGAGATGTATGTTGACAACAAAAATGGCCACGATTCACGAGGCGAGAGCAGAGCAACCAGATGATTCGTAAAAATTTGCGGCGGACTAGGCTAGGCTTAGGCGTAATTTCTTCTCTAAAGCATAGGCCTAGCATAAAATACAATTTTGAAATATTCATGAGATGGAACACTTGTCACAATGCAGGTAAACATTCAAACAACACTGCGTGACAGTACCATTGACAACAGGTAGGGCCTAGGCCTAGCACAGTACAATTGCTAGTAGGCCTAGCCTAGCCTAGTTGCCAGGATTTCTTCTGGTCAAGATTAGGCCTAGTATATTTTACCGATCTTAGGCCCTAGCTAGGCTTACAAACTCACATTGCCATACCAAAATGCACCCAGCACTAGACCTAGCCTATGGCACCCTTCAAACCAAGGTTAGTTGTAGGCCTAGGCCTAGCTAGGCCCTAGGTCTCCATAACCAAAAATATTTAACCCAGAAGGTAGGCCTAGGCCTAGGCTTTAAAACTGAAGAATTTGTTTGATAGGCCTAGTAGAAAGTCTGAAAAAAAGAATACATTTTCTCAATTTGGAAATAAACTCGATTTAAATATAAATAAAATAAATATCTATAAAATAAAATAAAAAAATAATTAGGCCCAACATCATTATAAATTAATTTTTAAATGAACTCGAATTGAACTCGAATTGAACTCGAAAACCGAACATTTGACTGAACTCGAACTCGTACTCGACTCGAATTGAAATCTCCCGTTCGCACAGCCCTACATATTATTGCTTGCTTGAGTTTTGGTTTTCAACTACTGTACATTATTACGTAAGTACTTTTATAACAATAAGTCTGTTTAAAAGGTGACCCATTTTTTTATCACTTTCTAAGATACCTACATAATTTCTCAGGAAATGTTTATTACCTCACACAATCCACAAGTTTTTTCATTTTTTAAAAAAAAGATCAACATTCAGTAGGCATCAAAATGGTCATCTT
>JAMZAV010016095.1:0-11211 GCA_024449915.1 Sweltsa coloradensis | reverse complement strand
ATTTAAAAGTAAGACTGGTTTCATTACTATAGGTCAAGTCACTCACTACATGGGGTTCGAACTCACGTTCAATCAGGTGAAATGCATAAGCTTAACAACAGGCTAATTAGGATGATTGTGGTTAATACAGTGCTCCTTCTTTTTGCTGAGATTGTGTCTTGTTTGTGATAATCCTCTCTATACATGTCCTAGAAAACGACCTCATTAAATACCTATCGATTTCGGTCACTGTTGGGAGGATTAGTCTGTGTAACAAACAACAGCTACGTTCCCCCAGAACAATAGTTTACTTTGGTAAATAACATCTATACCAAGGGCTAATCAACCTCTCAACTTGACACCTAGAGACTAGGACAGGTGGCAGTCTAGGTTGGGTGTAACATAGAAATTAGAGTAGGGTCTGGTGTGTTCTCCAAGACAGTTTAAATCCACATTTTTATAATTCTACAACTCTGTTTAACTATCACTCAAATTACCAAGAAAGTACTTTATACAATAAACCACCAGATTCACGAAAGTAACTAGACTACAGTCACTGGAAAGAGAAAGCTTTCCCTACCATCCGTCTTCCCTGAACAACCCTTAACACCTACGGCAAGGCAGGTCCTGGCTCCCCACGACAAACTACAACCATCCTTCGGTACCGGCTGCCGTAGTTCAGTGTTGCAGCCAAAAACCACGTCCTTCGAAGAGTCCAATCCGCCCTCGAACTCATCTAACATCTACGAGCCACGAGTGGTGGAGCGCATTACATTGGTCGTTAATCTATCGTTAATTTCATTATTTCTGTAATCTTTATGCGTTTGTATTGAAGCGTACAATTTTGATTCTTACACTGTATTATGGTATTTTTTTACTATTGATATTAATAAACTTGAATCTTATGTATATCATAATACTCAATGTTGATTTATGAACACATTTAATTGGCCTATGTTTGCTTGAAATCGTGTGTTTAGATTTTATTTTTATTTATTGAATCTTCTAATTTATTTCTCATGGGTAACCTGCCCAGGGTGCAAAGCATGCCCCCCTTTACGTCTCAAACTAGGTATATTGGAGTTAAGACACTTGTGAAGTGGTGTTCGAGGGTTGTTGCTCTAGCATTCGCATTATAGACCGAGGAAGATCTTCGGCATCATTCTTCAGTCAGGATTGGAGGTCTCGACGAGATTTGAATCCGGGACCTCCCTCATCAGATCTACCCACTCAGTCACGTTACTGATTTAAGGTGGGGAAGATTCAATTTAAAGCAGACCAAGCCAACCCCGTCAGCGCCGACACCATCGACGATGACCCTCATTAGCGGTTTGGATTAAAGGCGCATCAACCGTAGGGTCATAATTCGCTATTCCAGCCTACAGTGGATATGGGAGGAAACTCCCATGCTAGTAAGAACCAGCCACGGGAATGGGAGAAAAGAAGTTCTCACTTTCGTGGTCGTAATGGTCTTTGCCATCGTTTTTAATGTTGATTTTAATAAAGTTGTTCAATTTAGTTTGAAGATTCTCCGTGTAAACGTACAGGCTACTGACTACAAATGTTAATAACCCTTTGTAATAACACACACAACATGTATGTATTCATTGTCATTTTATAAGGATTTCGCCCACACTTAGTTTGTGTCTAGGGCTGTGCTTGTTGTGATATATACTAAAGAAATATTAATTTATAACACATTAAAAGTTTAAATAGAAAATAAACAATAAATCTGTAAATAAGAGTCAGCCACGGTCAGTCTCGGATATTATTCATCGGTTTCTTCCATACAAAATAATATTTCTTAAAATAAATGTCAATACCTGTTAAGATCAGTTAGTTTAAAAGTTTCTATACTTACAAGTCAAATTTTAATGACAACCCAATGTATGGTTAGCTTTAAAATTTGGTTAAGGTTTATTAGTGAAATTGTCCTCAGTCACATTTAATTTCCGGTGTCTATAACTAAACCTTCACGGGACGACGACGTGAGAATGAAGGGCGGTTCAACCGGATAGGTTATATTGCGCCGCCTGTGCATTGAAAGTAAATAAAATTAGAGAGCCTATTCTAAGCATATATAACACAAAAAATGATAGGGGTTTTATGAAAATTAAATTAACTACTTTGAGAAAGTAATAAAGTTTATCGCCGTCATTAGGCAAGGGAGGCGATAGTAAGAGAGGCCCGTAATCATCGTCAACCTCTAGCCGAAACGTTCCCATTGGGTCTGAGTTCAACTTTATTTGGACTAAAGGCGCGTCAACCGTTAGGTCATAATGCGCCACTATATTCATTCATATATTTTGGTTTCTTTGCAACCGTTAGTTCATAATGAACTTCTCTATTCTATAGTTTATATGAGGAGAAGGTCCCATGCCAGTCAGAACAAACCACGGGCTTAGCAGAGCCGTGCTCTGGGCCAATTCTATTCTGGGAACAGATGGGGTAAATGTGAGTGAAATTTTGTTTATTGATGTCCATATGATAAGGGAATGCCCGAGGGCTGTTACAGAGGACTCACTACCAGCATTCGCATCATTTTCTGAAGAAAACCTCGGGAAAACTTTCAGTCAGGATTGCCGGTGGTGGGATTTGAGCCCGTGACCTCCCTCATCAGAGTCTCACACGCTACGTATGACTGTCTCTTTGCTCAGAGTTAGAGTGATCTCGGAATTACTAGCGACTCGCAAGCTACCTAGTGAGCAATTTGGATACTCGACGAAAGCATGGAATTCGTAGTAGTAGAGGAGCAAGAGGTATGATTTTATTTCCCGTGCATCTTTCGTGGAAGAGTTTTGCGGTAAGTTGTATTCTATTAGGTAGTAGGATACAAGTTTTTTGCACTTTCCTTGCAGGCCCATGCTATGCTGCAGAGGGCGTCGGGGGCGTCGCGACGCCCTTACACGTTTTTTAAGAGGGATGATTTTTTATCTCGTGTGCCTTTCGTGATAGAGTGTTGCGGTAAACTATATTTTATTAAGTAAGAGCAAACAAATTTTTTGCACCTATTTTGCAGGTCCTGGTATGCTTGAAAGGGCGTCGGGAGCGTCGCGACGCCCTATAACGTTTTTTAAGAGGAATTATTTTTATCTCATGTGCCTTTCGTGATAGAGTATTGCGGTAAAACTGTATTCTATTAAGTAATGACATACAAGGTTTTTTCACCCAACCTTGCAGGTCCTGGCAATGCTTCAGAGGGCGTCAGGGGCGTCGCGACGCCCTAAAACGGTTTTCTGAAAAGAGGAATGAATTTTATCTCGTGTACCTTTCGTGCTAGAGTGTTGCGGTGAATTGTATTCTATTAAGAAATAGCATACAAGTTTTTAGCACCTACCTTGCAGGTCTTGGCACGCTTCAGAGGGCGTCGGGGGCGTCACGACGCCCTATAACGCTTTTTTAAAGAGGGATTATTTTTTTTCGCATGTGCCTTTTGTGATACAGTATTGCGGTGAATTGTATTCTATTAAGTAATAGCATACAATTTTTTAGCATCTACCTTGCAGGTCCTGGTACGCTTCAGAGGGCGTCGGGGGCGTCGCGTCGCCCTATAACGTTTTAAGAGTGATTTTTAAAGAGTCCTTGCAGCAAACTAAGACCAGCAAGGAAGGTGATAAAAACACTTAAACTATTACTTAATAGAATACAGATTACCGCAATACTCTTATCACGAAAGGTACACGAGATAAAAAATCAAGCATCTTTATCAACGTTTTAGGGCGTCGTGACGCCCCCGACGCCCTCTGAAGCGTGCCAAGACCTGCAAGGTAGGTTATAAAAACTTGTATGCTATTACTTAATAGAATACAATTCACCGCAACATTCTAGCACAAAAGGTAAACGAGATAAAAATTCATAACTCTTTTCAGAAAACCGTTTTAGGGCATCGCGACGCCCTCGACGCCCTTTCAAGCATACCAGGACCTGCAAGGTAGGTTCTAAAAACTTGTATGCTATTACTTAATAGAATATAGTTTACCGAAATACTCTATCATGAAAGGCACACGAGATAAAAAAATAATCTTTATTATAAAGAACCATTATAGGGCGTCGCGACGCCCCCGACGCCCTCTAAAGCGTACCAGGACCTGCAAAGTAGATGCAAAAAACTTGAATGATATTACTTAATTGAATACAGTTTACCGCAATACTCTATCACGAAAGGTACACGAGATAAAAAAAAACATCACTCTAAAAAACGTTATAGGGCGTCGCGACGCCCCGGACGCCCTCTGAATCCTACCAGGACCTGCAAGGTAGGTTCTAAAAAACTTGTATGCTATTACTTAATAGAATACAATTCACCGCAATACTGTATCACAAAAAGGCACATGCGATAAAAAATAATCCCTCTTTAAAAAAGCGTTATAGGGCGTCGTGACGCCCCCGACGCCCTCTGAAGCGTGCCAAGACCTGCAAGGTAGGTGCTAAAAACTTGTATGCTATTTCTTAATAGAATACAATTCACCGCAACACTCTAGCACGAAAGGTACACGAGATAAAATTTATATCCTCTTTTCAGAAAACCGTTTTTAGGGCGTCGCGACGCCCCGACGCCCTCTGAAGCGTGCCAGGACCTGCAAAGTTGGTGAAAAAACCTTGTTTGTCATACTTAATAGAATACAGTTTACCGCAATACTCCGAAAGGCACACGAGATAAAAAATCATTCCTTTTAAAAAACGTTATAGGGCTTCGCGACGCCCCCGACGCCCTTTGAAGCTTAGCAGGAGCTGCAAAATAGGTGCAAAAAATTGTTTGCTCTTACTTAATAAAATATAGTTTACCGCAACACTCTATCACGAAAGGCACACGAGATAAAAAATCATCCCTCTTAAAAAACGTGTAAGGGCGTCGCGACGCCCCCGACGCCCTCTGCAGCATAGCATGGCCTGCAAGGAAAGTGCAAAAACTTGTATCCTACTACCTAATAGAATAAACTTACCGCAAAACTCTTCCACGAAAGATGCACGGATACCTGTTGCCCCCCTACTATAGTATACGACGACGTGAGAAACAAGGGCGCTTTAACGGAATTGTCATATTGCACCGACTGTTATATTTAAAGTTACTGAAATGAAACTTATGGTGTGTAGGATGATGACATTGTTTTCCAAGTTTATAAAAAGAAATGATTGTTTGTAATGAGAATAATAGAATGAGAAAATTATTTATTTGAAGGGAAAAAAGAATTTGGTTTATTTGGATTAAGAACCCGTCAACCGTAAGGTCATAATGCACCACTCTCGCCTTGGGGATATGGGAGGTAGCGCCAATGCTGATCAGAACCAGCCACGGGTAAGGGAGGAAGGGGTTCTGAAGTGAGTTTCGAGGTGTAATATACTCCGCTCTTACTAGCTGATGTTTGCGAGGTGGACTTTTTCTCTTAAATCTCCCTTTACGATAAGCAGAGCCAACTCTGGGCCAGATTCTACCCCGGGCCCAGACGGGGTTAATAATATAGGAGTAAATCCTTCTTAATATCCAATAAAGTAACTACAGGGCAGTGGGGGGGTGAAAACACATTCTTTGTTTGAAAAAGCCCAGAGTTTAAAAGGGGGTGTGGGGCCCTTTTTTACAAACAGGACGGGGCCACGTTAATGTAACCCCCCAAAAGGAAAAATGTCCCAAACCCAAAATTCCCTGGGACGCACAAAACATTCAGCTGAAGGGGATTTTGAAAAACCCAAAGCCAAAACCCCAGGAATAAAACTGAGCGGGGAAACCCCTAAAGCTCAAGTCGGGGCCCCGGGGGGGGGTTTTAAATCCCCGACCGGGAAAACAAGGGCAGCTCCGTTTCTGGGGAAGGGAATGCCCAAAAGACGACTTGATAAACTGGGGCCGCTTAAACCCCCCGGTAAGGTCATGTTGCGCCGCCTGTGTATTAAAGCTTTTAAAAAATTTTTGAAATGGGGGTGTTTGTTGATTTCATTTTTTTAAATAAAAATATAAAAAATGAGGGAAAGAGGAAAGTAATAGAAAATAAAAAACATCATGCTTTGAAAAAAAAATTTTATTTTTGATGTAAATTTACAGTTTGAAAAATTTAAGAAATTTGAAGGGGAAGAAAGAATGTTTGTCTCTGTTACCCTATGAAAGAAGTTCTTTAAATTTTTCCCCCAAAGTGATTCTAAGCAAGTAAAAATAAGCTAACAGCCTGCATGCCCCGGAAACCGGTTATAAAACCTAATAGATGGGGTTTAAAAGAATGAAAGTATAAAATATAGAAGGGATTGTACTGGAAATTGGAAAAAGATCCCCCCACCCTGGGGGCGTTGTATTAATTTAGGTTTAAATGCCCTTTTCCCTTGGGCCCAAGTTTTTCCTCCTCCTATACGATCTGGACTAATCCATGCAAACAGTGCTGGGATCTGCCCGACATGATTTTTCCCACACACAGGGAAGAAAAATGTTTTTCCCATTTCAAAGTAATGAATTAAAATTTATTTTAATTTAAGGGGGAAAAGGGAAAAAAAAGGGCATTCTTAAAGGTTAAAGGGTCACATTGCGGCGCCCCTGAACCTTTTGTTTAAACGAAAAAGATTTTGTTTTGGGTTTGAAGATTTTATTGTTTTTCTTAGTTTTTAAAAGAAACAATAATGATAGTTTTTTTTTAGGGTTTTTTTCGGGTTGTTCAAGGGTTTTTTTGGATTGAGGGGAAAAAGGGGCAACCGTTAGGGGTTTGGAAAAGCGCCCCCTAACCTAGGGGGCCCTGAAGAAAGGGGGAGCCAGCCCCCCGGAAAAAGGAAAAAAAAAGGGGGGGTTCTCAAGGCGCGGTTCGTCATCTTCATTTGTCAAACCCTTTTGCTGTCAAAGGGTTTGTCGTTTGTCCCCCGGGTATCGTCAAGGCGATATGGAGGATCCCCCCCAAAGAAGGAAAAATGCCGATTCCCCCTCTATTAAATTTCAAAGGGATTCCCCCAATTTTCCCAAACCCATGTTTGCGAGATGGACTTTTCTTTTTCCTCCCCTTTGGGGAAATATTAGCAGAGCCCCTGCCCCGGGGGAAAATTCTTCCCCGGGCCCAAAACGGGGGACGCCCAAACGTTCCCCCAAAGAAAAGAAGGGGAGTAATCTTGATGGGGTTTTTAAATAAATCTTTGTTTTAAAATGTTTGAAGGACCCAAATGGTTCCCAAAAAACCCGCCCCCTTGCCCCCTGAGAAGTTTGGCCTTTCAAACCCCCGTACCCCGCCCTTCTAAAAAAAAGAACAGTCGATATTTCCCGCCCGTTTTCCCTTGCTTTAAACTGTTAGTAACTCAGGAGGGAAAATGCATTTCGACCCTCACTAAAGTTTCCCAAAAACATTGTTATAAAAACTACCTTTTGACTTTAGGTTTATAATGCCCCACTCTAGGCAAGGGGGAGGGGGGGGGAGGAGGGGCCCATGTGGTTCCCGAAACCCCGCCAAGGGTAAGGGGGGGAAAGGGGGTTTTTCACGTCGCCCGGGCGTTTTATCATCTTTGTCAACCCTTCATTGTGTCATTTTCATGTCGCCGGAAGGTCTCCCCAAAGGGGCCGGGGCAAGGACCCCGAGAAGATTTGCCAGAGCTCCCCCCTAGTTTCCGGGGAGTTTGATACTTCCCCGTCTTCCTAGCTATGGGGTTTTCGAGGTGGGACCCTTTTTTTCTTGAATCGCCCTTTTTCGATTAGCAAAGCCAAAGCTCTGGGCCAATTTTTAAACCCCCGGGGCCCCGACGGGGGGACTCTAGCCCCAGGGGATTTTGGGGAAAGGGGGGGCCATTTCTGGTCCCCTAACAGGGAAGAGTAAAAGGGGGGGAAAAGGGGGGTTCTTCGTTGCCGGGGCGTCATAGGATTTTTTCCCTGCCGTTATCGGCCCGGGGAAAACGTCCCAAAGAAGGGGGAGGGGCCGTCAACGACAGCCCCAAAAGCCGCCCCTAGGGTTTTAAAGGGAAATACTCCCCTAATTGGGGAGTGAAGTTTTCCAAAGGGGTTTTTTTATTTTTCTTTTATCTCCTCTTTAAAGACCAGCAGAGCCAAAGCTCCCGGGGCCCGGGTTTTACCCCGGGTCCAGGGCGGGGGACATTGTTAAAGTTACTAAATTGTTTTTTTGTTGGGGTTTGGTTTTTTTTTTTGTTTTTTAAAGGAAAGACGGGGAGAAACAGGGGGGCTTCACCTGTAAGGTCATATTGCCCCCGCCCAAAAAATATTCGTAAGTTTAATGAAAAAGGGGTTTAAATTTTGTATTATTTTTTTATATTTTTTCCCAAAAATATAAAAAAAAAAACATTATATTGTTGATCGTAATAGCAAAAGAAAAAATTTATTAAGGAAAAGAAATCCCCCATTTTTTTAAAATTAAATTAAATTTTGAGAGAAAAAAAAGAAAATTTACGCCCTTTTCAAAACGAAGAAGTATTTTCATATGTTTGGGAGGGGATCAAAATTTCCGTGCGCAAGGCACCCAAAGTTTGGTTTCATTCTGTTAGCAATGGTGTACGGCTAAAGGGCCCTCACATGTGTCACATATGAAAAACAAAAATTTTCCCCCTGGAATAAGGATATCCGCGGCCCAGGGCGGTTTTGTGGCTAATCGCCCCCTTTTTACCTTTGAAAATAGTTTTAAACCACTTTTTTTTATCTATTAATTTTTTTAAAAACCATAATTAAAAAAATTTGTAAAGGGCTTTTTTTTTAGCTTCCCTTTTTTTATTTAGTTTTTCCGGGTTTCCCCAAAAAAGAATGAATTTTTTTTTTGAGTACAGTTATAAAAAAAAAGTTTTTCAAGCCCGGTTTGATGCTCCCCAATATTTTATGAAAAAAACCCAAAGCCAGATAAGGTTTTTTTTTGGGGCTAGACACATTTTTAGTTGAAAAGAAAATAGTTTGCCCCCTTTTGTGGTCGGACTTTTTTATTAAAAAAAAGGTTTTATAATATGGCGTGGCAAAATTTGTATTCCTCTTCCTAATAAGGTAAAAAGAGATTGCCCGTGTTGCGGAGCCCAAAACCCGAAAATAATGAAAAACATTATTTAAAAAATACTAAAAAAGAAAAATAGTTTCGCAACTCTTCTAATCAAAATTTACAATTAAATTTTTGTTGGGGGAAAACCCGGTAGACTGCAAAGTAATAAGCCCCGCGACGCCGACGTGAGGGAAAAAGGGTCTCGTCAAAAAAGGGTTTGGTTTTAAATTTCGCCGCTCTAGCCTTAAAGGGTGTGGTGAACCCAAACCCCGGGAGGGGCGGGAAAAAGGGGGTTTTTCACAAACGCGGGCGTCTTCGTCCTTTAAAAACGTTTTCGTCAGAGACATCGTCAAGGGACGAATTTCCAGAGCTTTTTCAAGGGTTTTGGAGAGAAATATACCCCCCAGGGTTACTAGCTGGGTGTTTGCGAGATGGTTTTGTCTCTCTCCCCTCGCTTTGTACGGTCAAAACAGAGAGAGTCCTGCCTTTTGGGCCAAGTTACCCCCCGCCCCGGGGAATTAGAATATTAAAAACATATATTATGTTGATTTCAAAATAACATTTATAAAATTTTTAAGGGTAAATTTTGAAAAACGTAAACCCTTTAAATTTGAATGTTTAAAGTTTGGCCTACTAAACATTTTGGGGATCCCTAGTTCTTGAATCCCTTTAAGGAATGGTCTTTTCTCTACGCAACAAGCAGGGCATCAAATAAAAAGGGTTTTGTGTTTCACCCAAAATGTCCCATCTGGGGCAGTTTTCCCCCCATAGGGGGGGGGCCCCTTTTAGGGCCCCCCCCCCCAACCCCACCGCCCGACCCACACAAACTGGAAAAAGTCTGTTTTCAAGATTTCGAAGTAAGGAAAAATTTGGGCCCCTTCAAAAAAGTTAGGTTTAAAATTTTGCCCCCCCCCCCTTGGATATTGTAAGGGAATAGGTTTTTTGTTATTTTAAAACTAGAAGCAAAAAATTTTGGGGTTTTACCCTTAAAAGGAAAAAAAGCTCAGTTGGGCGCGTTTTTGAGCGAAACCCCCGGTACGTGCAACCCCGACCCGAGACCCGGGCTTCCCCCTAAGGCCCCACCACACAGGGGAGGCCCAACTGGTTGACCTTTTAACAAATAATTTTACTATTCCAACATCTTTTTCATTGTACAATTCACGTCATGCCTTCTAAAGTGTATTTTGTATCTTCACTGCCCTTCATATTTTAGCATCATTTTTCGAATTGTGATTACCAATAAGTATTAACGTCTTGACCGATTTAGCTGAAAATTTAAAAAATAGGAGAGAATGGTTTTACATATTGTTTTTGCAAAATTTCATAACGATGGGAAAACATTTTTTTTTATAATTATTTTTAATTATTTTATAACCAACGATTGGATTTTTTCAAAAAACTATACAGCCACCCGCCTAGGTGGTAGTACATGTGTGAAAAATTTAAGGTCCATCAGAAGGAAACGGTGCAACCTGTATCGAACCCAGTACAGAAAAAAAAAACAGACATTCGAGCCATAAGGGTCAAGTGGAGACGCTCGCTTCGCTCGCTCAATCACCAATGAAGGCAAGACTTGAAGCTCAATAACTTGCCGCTATTTCGTTGAGATCAGGTCCTTCTCCTCCGTCTTAGAATATACAAAGTTATCATCTTCGGAAATGGCATCTTGAGTGTTTGGTTCACCACCAGTGGACACTTGAGCAACAATGTTTACAAATGCCGTTTCAAATAAAAAAATATTCTAGATTTAGCCAACTAGGGCGCGCAAAATTACCATTTCAGTATGATGAATATTTCAATTTAGTTTTGAACATTTAAAAAGTATCTGTATTTTAAATTGAAATACAAATTAAATATTAAAAGCATATTTCAATGACCTTGCCATTCTAACTATCGTGGAAAACTAGGGGGCTTCAAACCGATTAGGTCGTATTGCTCCCCCTGTAATATTAAAAGTAAATGAAGTGAGGGTTTATGGTGTGTTTTATGATTATATTGTTTCCTAAGTGTTTTTTTGGTTTATTTGGATAAATGGCACGTCAACCATTAGGTCAAAATTCGTTACTCTAGGCTAGAGGATGTGGGGTGATGGGCCAATGGTGGTTTAGTACCAGCCACGGGTAGGTGGACAAAAGGAAGGTTCCACGTCCCGGGCGTCATCGTCTTGTCATGTTCGTGGTGTCATGTCGATGTCGTCGGGAGGTCGTCAGGGAGGGGCAAGGTCCCCGACCACGGACTCTGGGGGCGGAGAAAACAGTGGTAGATCTACATCTCAAGGTCCCCTCGTTTGCGGCGGTGTCCCCATTTT
>JAMZAV010016094.1:0-11268 GCA_024449915.1 Sweltsa coloradensis | reverse complement strand
TGACAAATTAAATATGATAGTTAAATTTGCATTGTCGAAAACAAAAGTAGGCCTATGCTTCTTCTTTTAAATAAATCATATCGCAATTGTACAAAGTATTCTTAACACAAGTGAAAACATCCATGCAAAAGTTCAATGCTTAGCAATCTTCTATCCGATATAAATAAATATATCTATCCGTGTTGAAAATGGAAGCAAACACAAGCCATGTTGTCACCCTTGAATAATACATTGGAACATATTGATTAGATCCCTAACATACACAATTGTACAAATATAATTATTGTACAATAGTGTAATGTTTAATAAAATTGCAGACGCGATGCTATACATCAAAGGGTAGCCGGTGTGTCCTGGGGCGCAAAACTAGACACTCTGGCGCTGACCTACAAAACGTACATCAGACCAGCCATTGAGTACGGCACCGAAGTCTTTCCTGCCGCCGCCGCAACGCACGCCAGCCATGTCGACAGAGTCCAAAATCGAGCCCTTCGCCTCATAACGGGAGCAGTGAAAACCACCCCAATTATCACCATGGAGTGGTTCAGCCAAATTGAGCCCCTACAGCTAAGAAGAGAGCAGCGCGCTGTCCAACTGCACGAAAAACTGGCGCGCCTAAACCCCGACAAATGGCTCAACTACCCAACCTCAAAAGTCAAGGCGCACACTAACTTTGCTGAAACAGTCCACCAACTGAAGAGTAAAAACTGTCCTATCCTCCTAGAAGCACCACGTGCACCACTTGACGTACCACTCCCAGAGCTTCTGCCGGACAAGTCCAATCAGCTTGCCCCGGGGACCAAAATTGACGGCATCGAGAAGAAAGATGACCATGACCATAAAGAACTGAAAGAGCTTGCCGAGAAGCACCTGAAGAAGCACTTTCCTCTTCAAGAGTGGGTGCACATCTTCACAGACGGCTCCTATGACTCGGCTACAAACAGAACAGGTTACGGCATCCACTGCATCTTCTTTGAAGAAGCCACTCCAGTGGGAGTTGGCGAAACATACTTCGACGCTGAGGTCGCAGCCATTGGCAGGGCGGCCGAAAAAATCGCCGAGACCCCGCCTTCCCCCTCAACAAGACAAAATTTGTGATCCTAAGCGACAGCGTCTCAGCCATCCAATTTGTCTCTCAAGCAGCGAACCTCCATCCTAAATCGCTGCTTTTCAAAAACTCCCTTGTCGGCATCCGACAGCAAAACAAACTATTAGAGACTCAATGGATCCCCAGCCACTGCAAGATCATGGGGAATGAAAAGGCAGACTTCTTGGCCAAAAGTGCCACAAAAGCACCGCAACCACCAGCAGCGCCTCTCTCCTACCAAAATGTCAAAACTAAGATCAAGTCAACCACAAAAAGGATCTTCAGAAACACCACAGAAGAGACTTCACGACTAAAGAACTGGTGGACCGAGATCAAAAAAGGGCCAGACAAAGACTGGTCGAGGAAGACGGCCACCGCCCATTTCCGGCTTGTAACCGGTCACGACGTCTTGCAGCACCACCTGCACCGCTTCAACATTACCAACGAACCGGCCACCTGCAAACTTTGTAATTTAGAAGATCAAGACAGAGCGCATCTCTTCAGATGCGCCGCCCTCAGGAATGACATTGACTCCCTGCCCGATGACCTGAGCAGGATAGAAAAGGAGGCAGTCTTATATTGGATAGCAAGACAGAAGAATGGCTGAAGAGGCCAACTTTGCACAAGAAAGAATAAAAACTTTAAATTGGGCATAATGTATAGAGTAGCCAAATATTTTTTAAATACTATCATTGTTTTTTATTAAATTGTAGCCTCAAATTTAAATGTCACGGGGGAAATGGATACTACGTATTCTATATACTATATGGTTCTACTTACCGGTATTGAGTTTGCGTTTAATTTTGATAACGTGAAATCAAATGCTGACATGTTGCTATGGTAATAAAACTAGGAAAACGCTTAAGTCCCGCCGCGTTGTTGGATGAGCGTAATTGGTGAATTGAGCTGCCATGTGTTTTGCGGATTTTCTGTTGTTCTGTGAAAAAATCAGAACTTTGTTGATTTTTTTAAAAATTAAATCAAATTAAATAAAAAATTAACTTTTTTTAAAAATTAATCGTAATTTTAAAAAAGGGAAAAAATCGTAAAATTGCGATTTTCATAAAAAATACTATTTTGATTACGCTCAAATTTCACGCGAATATATAATTCATAAAATTAAGGTTTTGTTAAAAAATTATTACAATCGGATGAAGCATGTAGGTGTAAAAAGTCGAAGAAAGTTTTTTCAAATCAAAAAAATCGTAAAATTGCGATTTTCATGAGAAATAATTTTTCGATTGCGCTCAAAAACGTGGCAGTTCTTAGTTCAGAGATTTCGAAGGCCTCCATAAAATTTCATCGCAATCGGAGTATCGGTTTAGCCGGAATCGTGTTAACAGACAGACAAAAATACAGAAAAAAAAAAATCCGGATTTTTTTCTCCAGTGTAGTGAAATGGAATCTTCGCTTCGCTCGCTACGCTCATCCAATTACGTTTTCAAAAACTTGCGCTTGGGGCATCTTAAATTACACATTCAATGTTGATATTTACAAGAAACATTTCATTATTGTGAGGCTATTCATGCCAAGTTTCAATCATATCTCTTAATATCTGTTATCTCAAATTAATAGTTAATACTTTTCTTTTGCCAATGCAATAATTATGCACAGATGAAAAAATGCATGCATTACAGCACATTCTTATAATAAGAACTAGGCACTAGGGTATTCTATTAACAACAATAACCTAGATTAAACAATCTAATGACAGTATCTCAAAAGTAGCAGCCTTGCTAGAGGGACTAATGAAACTTTTCATTGGCAATGGCAGTTAGACCACTTAACATACTATACTGGAACTATAACTCAATCATCTCAAAAGACAAAATCACCGTCCGGAACTGTTTGGAACTGTCAGAACATGAAAATGGTCGTCACCAAAATTCATTTGTTGAGCCCGACATACACATATATATATGTATATATATATATATATGTAGGCTACTAGTATAAAATTCACAATTCTTTTGTTTTTTACTGAATTTCTTTGACATTTTTTGGGTGAAAATGTTGTCATACAGGACAATAGTTTATGAAGTACAAAATTGGTGGCATAGATAGGAAATTTCATGGCAAATTTGCTCCCCCAAAATAAATATACAGTCTGGCAAAACACGTATTTCAGTTCCATAGTATTTGTATGTGTAGGCCTTCCATATGCTCGAAGAAAAAGAAGAAGAGAGAGTGACAGGAACCGCAGCTGCACAAGTATGGACTAGAGCATGGCCTATTGCAGAAAGTAAATAACCAAGACCCATAAGTGGGCAAGTAGGTATAAGGTATAATTATGTAGTGTTTTAAAAATAGAATAAAAGTAAACAATGATTTGTAGAAGTATATCAAAACAATTATTATACAGTACCGGTAGTGTTGAAGAAATAAAATAACGTTTACCAAATTACTTTTAATCTCTTTTAATGTACAAAGCCAAAATGGCGGGTGGCGGGCATATAGAAAGAAGATTATTCTTGTTAGCAACATCGTTATTGACAGATATTTTAATTTTTATCTATGTTAATTGTTAATGTTGGTAGTACTTTAAATTGAAGGTGAGCCTAAAATCTATTACACGTAGCACACACTGTTAAAAAAGTCACACAATAAACTCTTCAAATTTAGCCATATTTAGCATTTACATAGTTAGAAGTTAAAACAAATTTCATGGGGCACTATATTATCTATTATCTATATTACATAGTATACCCTAGCTAAGTACAAAAATATAAAGACATTATGTTATACATTTTAAATAGTTGGATGAGCGTAGCGAGCGAAGCGAAAACTTCAATTTCACTGACCCCTCAAAAAATTTAGCTCCAATGTTTTTTTTTTTTGTTTTTTTTGTTTGTTTTTTTGTCTGTTTGTTCGCACGATTCCGGGCAAACGGCATAAGCGATCTTGATGAAAATTTGACAGGACCTTCGAAATCTCTGAACTTAGACGTGCCACGTTTTTGGGTACAATCGAAGAAATATTTCTCATGAATATCGCACTTTTACGATTTTTTTCGATTTTTAGTGCGATATTTTCGTGACATTTGGGCCGATTCTGACCAAACGGGTGAGGCTACAAAGTTCATATTTTACATGGACATTAAGGTTATGGTGATGTAGTACCTTGTGAAAAAAAAAGTTGAAAAAGGTAACCAGAACCCATAAAATAAACGTACTTTTACATTTTTTTTATTTTTAGTGCGATATTTTCGTGACATTTGGGCCGATTCTGACCAAACGGGTGGGGCAACAACGTTCATATTTCACATGAACATTAAGGTTATGGTGATGTAGTACCTTTTGAAAGAATAAGTTGAAAAAGTTAGCCAGAATCCATAGAATAAAGGTTTTGATATGAGTTTTTTTTAGGTTTATAATAACCATTAACAAGTAACATTTGAAACTCGACAACAATCACCTACAATGCATTCACAAAGCACTTGCAAAGGAAAAGTGGTCCCACTCAAACTAAAAACTTACAAAAACGCTCATCCATCAACGCGGCGGGACTTTAGCGTTTTCCTAGTATGTATAATATTGGTATATTTTATACTAGTATTACAGTGTATAAATACATCCACAACATAAATGGCATATGTGTGGAGTCTCAGTTAATAACTTATATGACTTATCACCGTTGTACCAAACTGACTGAATGCCATTTCCAATTTCACTCCGCAAATTGATCTCGTTAATCAAGTAGGTGGCCTCTAACTCATTTAACCTATAACCCTAATACTACAATCTTTCAAATGCTGATCCTTTAAAAATATAATAAATTAAAGAACTAATAAGCAAATAATAAATATATAGTATACCTATATCACTAATATTTTGATTAGTGCTGGGCTATGACATATAATTCAATTATCAAATTCGAATACACACAACAAAATTTGATATGATATCTTGATATGTCAAAATGTAATTGTTTGTAATTTTTTTTTCAAAAATCAAAAATAATTATTAGTTTTGTGGACAAATAGGGTTGATAAGGTATCACCAAAAACCCATTTACTTATTTTTACGATCTCACAATCGCGTTTTATGACCCGGCACCTCCACCATATGCACCAGCCAGGTTAATTTAATTTCGACTACCTACCCGGCACCTCCACCAAAATTACGAAATTTATAATTAGTATAAATTTTGATATTTCGATATGAAGCCAAATATCGATATCGAAAATATTTCCACTTATCGATATCGTATCGAAACATAGATTTTTTTGCCCAGCACTAATTTTGATCCAATTGGTCCACTTAGCAAGTATTTTGTACACAACTAAGTTTTCTCTAGCATGTGCAATAGGCTTACCTTACTACTAGTTATGGACTAAGTTTATAAGGTGAGCGGAGTTAGTACTCCTCGAAGGGAACTTGTTCGGTACGAGCTTATTTTTCTTTACTAACACACAAGCAGGGCTCGAATTTAACGCTTGCCTGAGGCGAGTGTATTGTTGCGCGGGCGAGTAACTTTTGGATTTTTTTGGTGAGCCGTAACATAAATTGCGTACATTACGTTTCAAACTACGCGGTCAACAAATATGTCTGTATTTACAAGGAGTTGATAACCCAAACAAGAAACAGAAACCTAATTATACTGCAGACAATGCAAAATATGAGAAGAATCGAGTGCGCCTTTTTCAAGAACGCTGGCGAACAGAACACACGTGGCTATGTTTTGACCAACAACTTAATTCGATGTTTTGTTCTGTTTGTGAGATATCTAATGTAGGAGATAAACACGGTCCATTTGTAAAGGGTAGCCATTAGCCAAATATTACGTAATTATTATTACGAAATTACGTATTTAAGTTATAGTAGTACTAGTAGTGGTTTGGAATAGGAATAAGGACTAGTGTTTTTAATTTCCGACTAGTAAATTTACAAGAGCACTCGCCCGGAGGATGAGTGCTAAATATTTTAAAATTTGAGCCCTGCACGCAAGTCTGCAAATAATGCTTTGCAACCATTTTGAACCATTCACAACGCTATTCCAGCTCGCTTGATACAATCTGAAATTTGCGTTATAAACCCAATCGACCTTAAATGCAAGAAATCTTTCATGTAAATCATCCAATCACAGCCACTGCCTTCAACCACTACAATCACAACCAGCTGTGCAATGATACATTTAGCAAGAAGTAATGATTCTAAAACAACAGCTTGTATTTTCCACTACGGAGTAAAAAGCTTGAAATTCTGTAGGCACCAAGCCAGTATGAGCTCGGCTCGTGTGATAAACCCAATCTTGGATTGACTATGACACAACAAAAATTACAAAATCTAAACCTAATAATCATAATAGCAATATGTACATTACTAAAGGTAGAGCCAAATTATCAATTTGGTCAGTTTTAGCTTCAATTAAAGATGTAACTGCAATACCAAAAATAGAACGAAACCAAAGACTTGTGCTCGATTCCAAGTAGCCCGCATAAACTAACAAAGCCACAACAGACAATTGACTTACGAAGCAGCCAAGAGTTCCTTCCACAGTTTTTGGTCCCCCTGTAAACAAATAATTTAATTGGATGAGCGAAGCAAGACTTCAATTTCACTGACCCCCCAAAAATTTAGCTCGGGTGTTTTTTTTTCCCCCCCTGTCTGTTTGTTAACACTCTACCAGGCAAACGGCATATCCGATCTTGATGAAAATTGGAGGGGACCTTCGAAATCTCTAAACTTAGAGGTGTATTGTTTTTGGGTAAAATCAAAGAAATATTTCTCATGAATATCGTACTTTTACGATTTATTTTTTGATTTTTTGTGCGATATTTTCGTGCCATTTGGGCCAATTCTGACCAAACGGGTGGGGCTACAACGTTCATATTATACTAGGAAAACGCTAAAGTCCCGCCGCGTTGATGGATGAGCTTTTTTGTAAGTTTTTAGTTTGCGCGGGACCACTTTTCCTTTGCATTGTACAGGGCTCCAAGTGACCAGTTTTAAAAATATAGGAATTTTGAGCCAAATATATAGGAATTATTATGTCAAATATATAGGAATTATGGGAAATTTTCTGGAATTAAACGTACCGTGCGAATGAACTAGTATTGATATTTTTAAGTTTTTATAAAGTGTAGTACTACAATATGTAGGCATTATTAGAATTGTACAACTTACGCCAATCACACCTACTGAATTGTATGGCTACAGCTCTATCTTACTTTAGAATTTAGATTAGGGCTAATACTGGACTGTTGTAAAAGCTTGTCATGAATTATGATTAAGTTTAAAAGTACAGACAAAATACATTATAGATATTCATCCAGTAGTTCTAAAATCTAAACTAATAACAGGTAACAGTTCAACAATTTTGCTAAATGAATCGACACGTTTGTTGTCCTAGCTTGATTTGATTGATTGATGCTGGAAAAAAAACAGCTGGTGGCATGGAGGATCGACATCATGAATGCAATAAGAAGAACATTCTTGGCCCTATTTGAATTGAAATATTTCCAGTACATTGATTTCAATGTGATCAAGACAGCATGTTTGTCCGTAAAATAATTTAATCGTACATTTTCTTTTCAAATATTGAATTGAATTTTACTCCAAAGCTCACAGATTTCTATCAAACAACCTTGAATAAACCGCTTTTTTTTTTTTGATGGGCCAGGCCCCTGATATTCTTTGTGTATTGCTTTCACAATGTGTATTTGTTTCAAATCCTGGATATGTGCAAAAGGTGAGAAAGAATAACAAACCGTTGGAACAAAGAAAACAATACTTTCTGCAGCCGTTACATTAAAAATTTCACTACATACAAAAAGGGGTCAATCAACATCTAATAAATCAGATTAATTGCTGTTAAAATGCACTAAATCCGTTCTAGGATCACAAAAATAAAAAAAATAACTTGCAGGGCTAAGCTGGGGAAGACGAAAAAGAGTGAAAAACCGTTGGCATTATGAGTCCAACAAAGAAAACATAAAACTTTCCAGCCATTAGATGCTAAATTTCATCACTTAAAAATGGGTCTATCAACATCTAATAAATCAGATTAATTGCTGGTAAAACGCACCAAATCCATTCTAGGATCATCAAAATTTAAAAAATTCCCTGCGGGGCTAAACTGGGGGCATGCCCCCAGACCCCCTTGTTGCCCACGCAAGTCGGGGGTGGGTGGGTAGGTACAGTTAGGCCCCTAAATATTGTAGGCACCGATCACTGTAAGTAGTTTGCCAGGGCACTGAGTGGCCCAGTGGGACATATGCACTGTGACTGTGGTTATATCTCAATAAACCCATGATATAAGTGAATATTAACCCGAGAGTAGTCACGTGTGGTCTTTTAGACCGACTTTTTTTTTCAACAATTGGTATTTGTACAGCGCGCATGCGTGACTTGTCTAGTTCCGCCTACCTTCCCAAAATAGATTTCTAAAGCCAGTGTGCAATACGCGATTCAGTGTTCTGCAGAACTTCATCTAAGATAAGAGGTCCTGTTCGGTTGCTCGGTCTTTTCGACCGCTGCGCGACTACTAAGGGAGGCAAAAATATGCATACTCAATCACTATTGTGAGACATGTATTTTGTTGTTGTAGGTTGATTATTCTTCAACATACAGTGTTGGTATAATATTACTGTCTTGGTTTACTAATAATTTGAACTACAGGGTGTTTCAAAACATATTTTTATACCTTTTTGTGTAGGTTTGCAACATTCTGTGTTTGATTGATTAATGATTGATTATTTATTGATTATTGATTGATATTTGATTAATATAACCATGTATTTATGTATTTATTTATTTATTTATTTAATTCGAGTTTCGTTTTAACATCACAGATGTATGAAACATGTCATGAACATAATATAGGCAACTAGGCCTAAAAATTATTACAGAACTATTCCCAATACCTACATACACAAATAATAAATACATACACAAACACATACAACACACATAATACATAAATTCATAGCTATACATGGAGTGAAATCAATTTAAAATTTAAAATACTAGCTTGGCTTACTGGTTAAAATATACATGTTTGAACTTGTGTTCCTGTTAGGGATGTGCGGGTAGTGGTTTTTGAACTCGGGTCGGGCTCGGGTCGGGTAATTGAAAGTACCCTCGGGCTCGGGTAATTGAAGTAGGCTCGGGTCGGGCTCGGGTAGTGATTTTTTTTTTATTTGTGAATTCATTTTTTAAAAAAATCCGAGAAAACAGTTTTGCATTGGTTGCAGGTAGCCACTCTGGGCTGTGTTGACACGAAGTACTTCCAAATCGGCGTCTTATGAACTTTTGCTTGAGTAGGCCTAGGCCTAGGCCTAGTACAAGTACAGTGAAACCCCGCTATTATCGTTTTCCTGCATCAATCGTTCGTTATTCTCGGAAATAATATCGTAACGATCGTTTTCTAATATTTCCGACCCAACCCCAAGAAAAACCGATGCGATCGCGTATTTTTCTCTTCCGGCCGACGAAATCATGCGTTTGTACCAGCCATGCATCTGACGAAATCGCGCGTTTGCACCAGCCTTTCGGTCTGACTCCGCCCAACGCTCTGCTGCGCGCAACGATGCGCACTAGGGCCGCATTCCGATATTCGCTCCAGTCGCTACGGCCGTAGCGCCTATGGGGCGCAGTGGAGCGTATGATTATGCTCCAACATTCGGAACGGGTGTAGCGTTTAAAACATGGCTGACCGTGAAATTATCAGATTGCTTTATTAGAAGAATGCTTAATTAATAGTTATTTCATTCATTCTTTCATCAACAATTATTTCCAAACCTTAAACTTGGAGAACTAATGGACTACGCAGACATCCTTACAGTTTACGTGCTATTTTCAGCAGTCCTTTCGTAAATCTTCAGTTGCCGCCATCTTGATTTACCCCCACTCCACGGAACGCTCCTAGTGCCGGGCTGAAAACCCTCAGCGTTAGGAGCGCGCTGAGAATGCTCCAGTAGCGTATTTCGGAACACAAGGCGGGGCGTTTGGAGCTAATTTCGGAATGGGTGGAGCGCGGCTACTGCGCTACGTAGCGAGTATCGGAATGCGCCCTAGATCGGACTTCTAGGCCTGCCGCCTAGGCATTAGACGACGTTTATTAGCGTTGTTTCTTTTTCACCATTCGCCTACGTACGTAATATTCAACTTGCTTTATGCCGTTATTAGCGTTGAATAACCAGAAGACGAGTAATGACGGTCAGTAGGGGCCTTGGGCCTATTACTCCAGCGGGGACAGCGCCGGAAGACGGGAAGAGCCAAGGACACAGCATCATAGCATAGCCGCGCCCACGTCGTAGCGATTGGTCCGCTCCGACGTCAGCTGTTCGTTTGGCGTGTGAGCGGGAGGTTTAAAAGGAGCAGATTGGCGTGTTTCTTTATTACTTCTACCCGACCCGACTTTTTCGGGTAGGAATTGACGGCCCGACCCGAGGTCGGGTAATTTTACCTACCCGAAAATTACCCGTTTTTCGGGTACCCGCACATCCCTAGTTCCTGTACATAATCATCAACTTGATAATATGCTTTCCCAATTAGGTAATTTTTAAGTGAGCTTTTAAATTTATCTATGTCTGCAATTTCTTTTATGTTGCTTGGTAGCAGATTCATTAAAATTGTTCCAGCATATACAGGTGCTTTTTCATATCTAGCTAGATTATGCCTAGCTATAGGCCTATGTACATTATCCCTACTCCTGGTATTATGACTATGAATTGTCACATTTGTCTTTATACTTTTGCTAATTTTAACGTACATGATAACTTGATATATATAAGCTTGGAAACGTAAGTATTTTAAGGTCTTTAAAATGTTCTTTACATGATTCCAGGTAATTTATGCCGACTATTATTCGGATGGCTCTTTTCTGTCGTCTTAATATTATATCCGTATTAGCCCTACTTGAGTTGCCCCATACCAATGCAGCATAGCTCATGTGTGAATTAAAAAGTGCATAATACACTGATTTTACCAGATCAATATTACCATAGTGTTTAAACTTTTTCATTATGTATAAATCAGAACTGAGTTGTTTTGAAAGTTGCTCTACGTGTACATTCCATGACAGGTCATCATCTACTTGTACACCTAGCAATTTAAATGTGTCTACCTGTTCCAGATTTTTATTACCATCACTTCCTAAAATTACATTTATCTCTTCAGTCTGTTTATTCTTATTGTTAAAATCATAAATTTTTTTTGCTTTATATGACTGCATTCATA
>JAMZAV010016093.1:0-20113 GCA_024449915.1 Sweltsa coloradensis | reverse complement strand
CTAGGGATATTTTACATCCTTGTTATTGCTAATACCATAGAAATTAAATCAACTTTGATAAAATTATTATATTTTAACAAATAATTTTGCAATGGAACTTGAAAAAGTAATGAGATCACACACATAACAAAAACTTGTAGAAATACAGCCAAACCTTCCACACTCAAAAGAAATGAGGTCTAAAAAACACCAAGCTCATCTACCCTTCCACATTTGCGCATTCTTAATTCATAAACGTACAGTGTCCCATAACAGCATCCTCGAAAAGCTTGGCAAAATAAAATTTGCATGTTATTACGTTTAAATTAATTAGAAAAAAGAACTTGGATGAACTATTACGTTAAATTAATAATCGCAAATTCTATTTTGCCAAGCTTTTTGAGGATGCTGTTATGGGACACTGTACGTTTATGAATTAAGAAAGCGCAAATGTGGAAGGGTAGTTGATCTTGGCCCTTTTTTTAGATCTCATTTCTTTTGAGTGTGTAAGGTTTGGTTGTATTTCTACAAGTTTTTGTTATGTGTGTATACATTACGTTGAATTGGATCTAGATGCACTAGAACAAAATATATTCCATATAGGTGGACAATGTGCACTAGGAGTACTCAAGATATTAGAATTACATGCCATGAAGCAAGCTTCTTTTAAACTTCCTTTTATCTCGATTGCTTTCAATTGCTTTAGTATAAAGAAGCTTGCTTCATGGCATGTTATCCTTATATCATGAGTAGGCCTACTCCTAGTGCACATTATCCACCTATATGGAATATTTTTGTTTTATGGATTGTTGTTAATTTTCCTTTGTCAACCTTCAGTTTGAAAAAGACTTTTGAATAAAAGTCGAAATATCACCAATAAATATTGATATAGAACAGTGTTATGTCCAATAAACACTTATTTAAAGACAACTGACCATCTTAACAATCATATAAATCGGAGAAACCACGCTAAAATATAAAAAAAATACCACCAAATGTAGCCTTATGCTAAAAATACAATCTGGGTGTGTGCGCCTTATACTAAACCCCCTATTGTACCGCAACAATTGTTTTATGGTCAATGTTCGCAACCCCAAGATTCAAGGGCTAGTAACGCCACTGGTGTGAATTACGAGATTGGGTCTAATATAATCCGTGGGAATTCTCACTGGAGAATCGTCGTAGTCACCTTGGAGCTACGAGTTGTTCATGGGTCGTGCCCACGGAGGGTCAACCATCTTTTACCGGCCAGCAATACACAATAATCGAAAGGCATCAATACAAAGGCTCGCAGGTGTTTTTAAATGAAAGTTGTGTTAGTGGAAGGTATGTATAATTGTTCCGAAGCAAGTAAGCAGATGTTGACGTCACTGGCGGGTGGATTGCAGCCAATCAACGGTCCCGAATTTAAAATACTGGTCGCTCGTTGGCCCGCCGAAACCGCGCGCATCTGCTTACTTGCTTCGGAGCAACTTTAACATTGTGACAGCATTGTTTCTTTCACTTTCCTGCCAGTGTTCAGTCTAAAGTCGACAGGCCACTATATAGAGGATCACAGGTGATTATGGCGATCGTATACTTGCTCCAACGAAATAATGCAGATGCTTGGTATTGGTGGGAGTAAAACGCGGTAAATGGAATGTCGCAACTTTGTGTATGAAAGAGAAATATCTTTTACCAACGCAAGCAAAAATTATCTGTGCTAGATCACAGAGTTCCTCCGTGTGCAAGATCCACGCTGAGCTAGCGTGAATAGAATTGACAAAGTTGTTATGTTGAGAAACCAATTTATTTTATTTTATTATTATTTCTATTTTTCTCTGGTTATGTGAAACTGAAGTCTTCACTAACGCAGTGACTTCAGTTCAGAAGTGCCCTAAAGGTAAAAAATTCTTGGGGGAGCATTTTACACGTAAAAAAAGCAGGGTTTTCCCCGCTCTGATCCGAGTTTAAAAAAAGTTACCTCCCAAATTAAACCCCTCGCCTCCTATAGTTAAAAGTGATAGGGTTTTAATTGTCCCCCCCCTGTCAAAAGTAAAAACCTCCCGCTTAAAACACCCGAAGCTCCCCAACAGATTTAGGATAAAAGAAAGTTAATCGCACTTCAACCCGAAAAAAAAACACATGCTCCACAACTTTGACACGCAGGGGAATTTTTTGGTCCAACTCGGGGACAAACTTTGCCGGGCCCCTTTAGAAGGCATTTTGTTTTCTCTAAAGTCTAGCAATTCAAAAAGGCGGGGCCCGGGGATGAAGGATTGAGTCTTATGCGTCCCCCATTTATCTAGGGGGCCGGGGGGTAGAATTAAAGCTGTTGATAGTACGAGGCGAGAAATGAACCCAAAGTCCATTTTAGCAAACGTCAGCTAGAAATTTAGAGAGATATTTTACCCGAAAAACTAGAGGTTTTGATTGGATTTTGCTTGAGGGTTATTTTAAGGGCATTTTGGCTATTCGGGGACGATGAGTGGGGGATAGATGAGGATGAAGTATGAACGGAAGGGAGGGGGGAAAACCTGGTACCGGCAGGTACCCTACTATTTTCGAAAAAAAACCAAGGGGATCAAGGCTTAAGTCTAATCCGAAAGGACGGGAAACCCTTTGGGACAGCCCTATGGGTTTCCCTCCACAAACCCCGGGACCCCGAGCAGACTTTCGAGGAAAACAAAGACTTTTCCCACTGCTCCAAACCCCGTCCATTTTGCTTAACCAGCGATATACGTAAAGTTTCAGGGAAAAGCGATCACCCACTTCCCCCTGAACCCCCGCCTGATTTTCCCTTAACTTCGGTTTTGGGAGGGGGGGAACCGTTTAAAAACTCCCCGGGGTAAAACCCTGGCCCCCGGGGAAAAAGGAAAAGACGGCTGGGGCCCCAGTGGGTCGTGGGGAAACCCCTTTCCAAAACCCCCTTGACGATTTGGGACGACAACTATAATGACAAAAAAATGACGATGTCAAAGAAGAGACAAATACGTAAAGAGTTTTTAAAAATAAAAGACTAGTTTTGATCAAAAAATCCCCTTTTTGAGTACGAAAATTTTGGACTTAGGTTTTAATTTTTCGTTTTACGAAAAAGGTACCGTTTTTTTGCAAAGTGCCCACAATTACGGCAAAATAGTCGACCGCATGCCCTGCCATTTTTTTTCGGGAAAATTCTTTGTTCCGTCACTAAGTCTTTATGCAGGATTTTTAATAATTGAGTCTTTTAGGGAGTTTTCGGGGCTTTTTACCCTTGTTTGGGGTTTCAGAAGATTTTCTATTATAACTTTTAATTTTAAAATTTTTATTTTTTTACTCTTTTTGGTATTTTAAAACCCCCTTTAAGGGGGGTTAAAATCAATTTAAAGCCAATAACTAAGAGTATTTTTATAATTTATAAGCGGGGTTTATTAAAAACGTACACAAAAGAGCTTTAATTTACTTTGTAAAGCATATAAAAAACCCCATAACTTTTTCAGTTTTGATAGGGGGAAAAAAACTGAGGGAAAATTTTAATAAACCCCCCGTCTACGAAAAATTTAAATCCCGGTTTTAATTTAAAACCTAGGAGGGTCACACGTAGGGTAACGTGCATGCAAATTAAGACGGGGAAAGGGTTTCTGGAAAAAAAGTATAGCCGAGACACCCCCCTTTAAATTTAAATTTAACCCAATGGGGCCCGCTTTCGAAAAGGTCAAAGCGTTAGGGGGGGGCGTTTTGAAGCTGGGGGGACCGCTTCAAAGGGTTCTACCCTATCTGGTAAAGAAAAAAAATTTTAGGTGAGGTTTTGGGGGGTAATGATCACCGTTACCAAAATAAGAAAGAGGGGAGTTTGTCGCCTTTGCGCGGGGTGGACACTCACATTTTTAACGGGGACACTGCTTAAAGGGTCTAACGTCTGCGTTGTTTTCTTTTAAATTTTGGAAAACATGAGCTAAGGGTCACTTTTTGGGATTGTTTTCCGATGCATTATTTTTTAAAAATATAATATTATTTTAGGAAACGATGACAAAAACATAAGCAAAATTTGTGAGTTTAATTTTGCTCATTTAAAAATCTTTTCTCAAGAAAAGCAAGTAAGATTTTTAAAAAATTCAAATTTGTTTTAAATTTTTAAAAATTTTATTTTTTTGGTTAAAAATTTAATATAAAAAAACAATTCAATCCCAATAACTATTAGAACGAATAAAAACCATTAATTTCTAAAAAGTAAAAAAACGGTAATGTTCCGAGAAAAATTTTTAAATTTTTCTTTTTTTTTAAAACTGCAACTTACGTAGAAAATATTAATGTAAAAAAAGAACGAACAAAATGATCCTTTTAACAAAAATAATAGATAGATCGTCACGTGTTGAGGGATATAAGATCCTTAAAAACAACCTGCGGGGAGATGCCTCGCTTTCCACAGGGCCCCCCCTGTACCAGATTTTAGTGGACTTTGGAAACTACCTTTTTAGTTTTATGAGGAGGTTTCATTTTAAAATGAACAATTTGCAATAAAAGTAAGCGACACTAGAGGCTTTTACTCGGCACTTGACATTAGGGCTCCCAACGTTGATTTGGGAAAGCCCAATAGGAACGCCCCCCGCGGGGCACGGACATGAGCATGTTAGCCTATTTAGAAATAACCCCCGGTTATTTTTGAATTTTTCACTATGGGTTTTACTAAACCCAAAGGGGAATGTCTGGGCATATTCTCCCCCGGGACCAGAAAGGTTACATCTTTAAAAAAGGGGAAAATTGACCCTTTTCCCTGGGAAGCAGAAAAATTGTTTAGTGGTACAATTTTTAGGGGGTGGGACCCCCCCTTAAACCCCTGGTTTTAATACTCGTCGAATGACGCATCGCACCCTTAGCACCCTAACCTCTTGAGTGGCTATTTTTAAAGAGCACCGTAAAAAAAGGTAATTCCCAAAACAGGGGAAAACAAAAGGAAGATGAAAGACTTTTTAACGAGAAATTCATCAACTATTTCGTCATGAAACGAAATAAATTTTTTCATTTTATTTCCTCGCGATTCTTTCGTCGGGTGGAGGAAAGGATGTTTATCTTTTGTTTTGCATTTTCCGCTTGACTCTTCTTAAAATTTTAATTGGGGCCAAAACTTTGATTACGTTTTGGCCCGGGAAAAAAAATTCCCAAATTTAAAAAAGGGCTCTGACGTCACGATGCCCGAAAATCCGGACTCTTTTTTGTCGTATTTTAGAAAGGAGGTTTTCATTGGGGAAAGGGGGTTTTTAAGGAAATGGGGACAGTTAATAACTGGACAGAAGTTTTTTTAAAGAATTTTAAAATTTCTCCCCAATTTTGTAGAATTAAACTTTTTAAAAACGCCTTTTAAGGGGGAAATATCAGGTGATGTAATATTTAAAAAAAAAAGGGTTTTTTTAAAATTACATAATAAAATCAAAAATTTTAGTTGAATAAAAAAAAGGTTTTTAAAAATTAAATTTATAAAATCAGAAATAAGGGGAAATTCCCAAATCCATTTTGTGTAGTTTTAGTGTGTGTGTGTGGTTAGAGAAATGAAAAAAAACCCAAAAAAAATTCGGTAAATTAGTGTGTAGTTTTTTAAAACCCATTTTCAGTAACTATTTTTGAAACGTAATTTAGGTTCACATTTGAGAACGAAGGGGACGAAGTTCTGAATCCCAATAAAATTCCCAAGGGGGAAACGCCAATAATCTAGTGAAAATGAGCGTCAGAAACTTTTAAACTCGTCCACATTTTAAAAAATTTAACTTTTTTTTTTTTGGCGTATTCAGAATGAAAATTTTCTTATATTTCGTAATGAGGTTTTCCCCAAAAGGCGGTCTCGTTTGACCCCAAAACCCCCATAAACATTGAGGGGACTTTAAAAAAGGCTTACAATGAAAAAAATTTGGTAAAAACCCCGAAAAATGGAAATTTAGTTTTCTAACAACTGAAAATCAAAAACCCGGGTTTTTTATTTCCCGGGGAGTTTTTCGAAAAGTAGGGACAGGCCCGCGGTCGAAACACTAAAGTTTTTGTTTTTAAGCCGCGCCCAAGCCTATTAAGCGATGGGCCAATGTTTGATGGGTAAAAAAGATATTAACAAGTAAGGGGCCTATGCAAAAAAGGGTCAATAAAATACGGATGTTCACGTTTGGCCGCCCAAATTTAGAAAAGTAGGTGTTCGACGTTTTGAAATTAAGCGTTCTCCCAAGGTGTCGCTCTTTATTGGTCAAATTACTCCTGATGTCAGAAAGAACGCAAATGACTTTTCATTATTGTTTGTTTAACCTTTGTGCGGGGGAATTTTTTAATGGATAAAACCAAAAAGGGGGAAAAAAAAGGGAGGGAAAAATAGTTTCCCTTAAACGTGCCCCTTTGTGAATGAAAACAAAAAAAAATTTAAAATAAGGGTGTTCGCATATAATGCGTTTGGGAATTTAAAAAAATTTTGAAAGGGGGGGGAAAGGGAAGAATTGCAACTAAAAAAAGGGGAATGGGAAATACAAAAAGAGACTGCGTTTTTTTTAAACCCACAATATCGTTGATCAATTTAAACGTGCGAACGAGTAAGAAGTGAATTTGGGAAAACAAAATTGAAAATGAGTAATTTGAAAAAATAATGTGGGGGTTAAAAAATTCTGAAAAAAATCCCGGAAAATGACAAAATTTTTTCATCTGATAAGATCAGAAGCTATTTACAAAATAGCGTGGGGCATTTCCAAAAAAGTTAATAAAACAAAAAATAGCTTGAAATCTCTAGGAAATTTCAAAACCCCGGGAAGGGAAAAAGGGCTTTAATTTACATCCAAAATTTAATAAAAAAACATTTTTGGAACTAAGGTCCAGCGAAAATTGTTTTTAACTTTCATTACATGCCCTTCCCCTAATACTCGTCTCAACCCCCATTTTTCCACCTCAAAAACCCCTAGACTCCCCACTGTTACAAAGATCACATCTCACCGTCTTTTTTCAACCCTCAAAAACTTACTTCCAAAAAAAACTTTTTCTTGACCTATTCCTCAGCGCAAAGTTTTTAAAAAAATTTCATTAAAAAATCGTATGTTTTCCTATAAGGGCTTGTTAAAGTTTTTGTGTTTTTTTGTTTTCATGTTTGGGTATTGTGTGTTACCCAAATTTAAAAATAATTTATTATGTTTTTAATTATAAATTGTGGGTAAATTTAAAAATTTTTTTTAAAAAAAATAATTAAAAAAAAAAAAAGGGAAAAACGTTTATTTTTCCCGTTTGGGGTAAAATAAAAAACGCAACTTTTTTTGTACTTTCCTCACAGAATTCTCTGCTATTGGCAGCTTTGAGAGCAGGGATCCAATTTCCCCCCTCTCCCGCCTAGAGTCAGAGCCCGCCCCCAGGCGGCGGTACGGTGTGATCAACGGCCCAAACAAGCAAGGCGGTGGGTTTTTTATGTGGTGTTATATACACAAGGGGGGTGAGTAGAGTGCAGCCAACATCAGGGGGCGGGACGGTGTGATCAACTGCAAACAAGGGAAGGGGGGGGGTTGTTATGTGGTGTTATATACCAAGGCGGTGAGTAGAGTCAGCAGCCAGCCCCCAGGCGGCGGTACGGTGTGATCAACTGCAAGCAAAACAAGGCGGTGGGTTTTTAGGGGTGTTATATACACAAAGGGGGTTTAGTAGAGTTTAGAAACCAGCACCCGGCGGCGGTAGGTGTGTTCAACGAAAACAAGCAAGGGGGGGATTGTAGTGGTGTTTTATACACAAGGCGGTGAGAAGGGGTTTAGCAGCCCGCACCAAAGGCCCCCGGGGGTACGGGTTTATGAAAATGAAGCAAGAAGGGGGGGTGGGTTTTTATGTGGTGTTAAACAAAGGCGGGAGTAAAAGGGCACAGCCAGCACAGGCGGCGGGACGGTTGATCAAAATGCAAGCAAGCAAGGCCCGGGGGGGTTGGGTTTTGGTGTTAATACCCCCAAAGGGGGTGAGAGAGGCAGCAGCCAGCACCCGGGGGGCGGTACAGTGTGATCCAACCCGCAAGCAAGGGAAGGGGGGTGGGTTTTTATGTGGTGTTTTATAAAAAGGCGGTGAGGAGAGTCAGAGCGCAAACCAAGGGGGCCCGGGGGGGGTGATCCAACCTTTCAAACAAGCAAGGGGGGGGGTTTTTTTGGGTGTTTTTATTTCACAAGGCGGTGAGTAGAGTCAGGGAGCCAGCACCCCGGCGGCGGTTCGGGGTGATCAACTGCAAGCAAGCAAGGCGGTGGGGTTTTTAGTGGTGGTTTTAAAACACAAAGGGGTGGGGGTTTTGAGTCAAACAGCCAGCACCAGGCCCGGGGTGGACGTTGATCAACGCAAGCAAGCGGGCGGGGTTGTTTTGTGGTGTTTATACCCCAAAAGGGGGTGGGGTAGAGTCAAACAGGGAGAGTCTAAAGAAGTTTTTCCCCCTTGGGGAGGTCTCCAACTCCCCCATACCGCCCCGGGTTTAAAAAAAAAGTCGGTTTTTGACGTTTTGGGAAACTAACGTTCCCGCGCGACATCTTGTGACGGGTTTATGGAAAAATACTTTCCCAAAAAAAACTACGGCGCTTTTTATATAGTTAACAGGCGATGACCGGGCAAATTGGGGGAAACGTCCCAAAAAATTTAATACGACGAATTGGCGAATGTTTTTGGGGAAAGCAAACATCCCTTTAATTTATGAGGATATTTTGATGGAGTAGACCAAGCTTAGGGCCTAGGCCGGGAAATAGATTGTCAAGATTTTGATTTTTAATGCCAAGGGCGTTTCTTACGTCTGAAAAATGTATTGGCCTTGGGCCTAGGCTACCTTGCGGGCCCTTAGGGTTGAACAAGACATGTCTCAAATTTTTTGGGGACGAAAAAGTTTAGTGACGCCTGCGAAATTTTTATACAATAATAAATCAAAAGTAAAAAAGTTTTAAAAGAATAGGGGCCCCCGGGTAAATGATTGAAAAAAAAATTAAAATTTGACGTTTCGTCTGTTATTTTTTGATTTCAGCGTCACGAAAATCAGAATCTTCTGACCGTATTTAGGGGTGCAGGCTTTTTTTTAGTTTACATTTAAGCCGCCCCCCAGCGCCAGAGCGTTAGATTCCCCTTTTGATTGGGGAGTAAGGGGACCTCCCCAAAGGGGAAAATTTTTTATCGACTTGGTCAGCAGCCGCACCAGGCGGCGGGGACGGGGGTGATCCCAAATGCAAACAACAAGGCGGGGGTTGTTATGTGGTGTTATTACCCAAGGGGGGTGAATAGAGTCAGCAGCCCGCACCAGGCGGCCCGGGACCCCCCCCTTGATCCCAATGCAAGCAAGCAAAAGGGGGTGGGTTTTTATTGGTGTTTTATACATAAGGGGGTGAAATAGAGCAGCAAACCAGCACCAGGCGGCGGTACGGGGTGATCAAAATTCAAAAACAAGCAAACGGTGGGTTGTTATGTGGGTTATATACCACCAAGGCGGGAGTAGAGCAGCCGCCAGGACCAGGGGGCGGTAAAGGGGGTGAGAACGCAAGAAGCAAGGCGGGGGGGTTTTTTTGTGGTGTTATATACCAAGGCGGTGGGGTAGAGCCCGCAGCCCGCACCAGGGGGCGGTACGGGGTGATTTAAAAATGCAAGCAAACAAAAGGGGGGGGGTTGGTTTTGGGGGTTTATAACACAAGGCGGTTTAGTAGAGTCAGGGAGCCCGCACCAGGCGGGGGTACGGTGTGATCAACTGCAAGAAGGGGGGGGGTTTATTGGTGTTATAAAAAAAAAGGGGGTGAGTTTGGGGTCAGCAGCCAAACAAACCCGGCGGGTACGGGGTGATCAAAATGCAAAACAAAACAAGGGGGGTGGGTTGTTAGTGGGTTTTATACCCCAAGGCGGTGGGGTAAAAGGGCAGGGAGCCAGAAAACCCGGCGGGGGTACGGTGTGATAACTGCCCAAACAAAACAAAGGGGGTGGGTTTTTTAGGGGGTGTTATATAAAACAAGGTGGTGAGTAGAGTCAGCAGCAAGCACCAGGCGGGGGTACGGGTGAAAAATGCAAGCAAAACAAGGCGGTGGGGTTTTTTGTAATGGATATACACAAGGCGGTGAGTAGAGCAGCAGCCAACACCAGGCGGCCCGGGGGTACGGGGGATCAACTGCAAAACAAGCAAAAGGGGGTGGGTTGTTTTGGGGGTTTTATACACAAGGGGGTGAGCTTTAGCCGTTAGCCGAACTATCACTTTAACTGTACAGCTCAAAAAAACTATTCAAATCAGTGAGAATAGATGAGAAAAAATATACTTTTTTATTGGGCCCGGGCCAAAAAGGGCACTAGAATATTTCACGCGTATGGATGTAGCGGCGGGTCACTCGTATATAAGCACTTTGACCAAAACCCCTAGCTTGTTTCGGAATGGGACTCTTAATTACTAGGAAAACGCCAAATTCGTTGTTAGCGAGTGAGTGAGCCATTTTGATGAGTTACTCGGTTACTAAGCTTGATCGAGCGTAGGGCTTTCCTCCCTAGCCTACCATAGGCTAGAGTGGTGCATTATGGCCTTACATTTGACGCGCCATTACACCTACAAAACTCAAAACCAGGGATTGGAACCGGAACCGGAACCCGGAAACCGTTTGAAACCGTTTCATATTGTAGAACCGGAACCGGAACCGGAACCGTTTGAAACTGGTGGTCTATGGAACCGGAAACCGGAACCGAACCGTTATATTACACAAGGTTCTTAAAGGTTCTTAAAGATTCTTAAAGGTTCCAAAACATTGCTTTTAATTTTCAACAAAATTAAAATTTCAACTTTTCGAATGATATTCAAATAAAAACGCTGAAATTCGTTCTCTAATTTTTTAAATAAATTCTTGACTATTCAGTTTTTTGTGTGTACATTTTTTGTTTCTCACCTTCCGGGTCACATCCGTCCGATATGGCCGGCCCGCAAAGACCTGTGCTGTTCAGCTTTAAACTAGATTAATTCAGTGAACATTTTACTTCTACTACGTGATGAATAGGCGTCTAATACGATCTTTAATAAAAAAAAGTAAACAAAAACAAAAATTAAACTATACCTACAATAAACACATTTTTAAAATTTTTCAAGGTTATATTTTTTTTTTATATTTAAAACGATTTTCAAAGCTACTCCAGCTTTTTCTTCAGTTCTTGTTAAATTCTTCTGTTTACAGCCATAGCAACTTCTTTATTTAATATTGTATTCCAAAAGCACTGCTAAATCATAGCTTGGTTGACTGATTGAATTTAAAAATTTTTATTTATTTCAGGGCTTCTTTGATTTTCCTCTTTAACATATCTTCCCTTTTAAAATAATCTTTGGGTTTTATGCCATTTTATGGAATGATGTTCTCGACTTTCATAATGTTTAGCTAGCAATGAAATGGCTGATAATTTTTTGTGAACATTATTTTTGTGTTCTTGCGTACGAATGTTTAAAGGTATCTTTGATTCTCCAAAAAAGGTCTTTCCACAATCGCATCATCAAAGATACCTTTAAACATTCGTACGCAAGAACACAAAAATAATGTTCACAAGAAAATTTTCAGCCATTTTATTGCTAGCTAAACATTATGAAAGTCGAGAACATCATTCTATAAAATGGCATGAAACCCAAAATTATTTTAAAAGAGGAAGATATGTTAATGGGAAAATCAAAGAAGCCGCTGTAATAAATAATAATTTAAATTCAATCAGTCAACCAAGCTATGATTTACCCGTGCTTTGGAATACAATATTGAAAAAAAAGTTGCTATGGCTTTAAACAGAAGACTTGTAACCAAAAACCTGAAGAAAAAGCTGGCGTAGCTTTTAAATATCGTTCAAATAAAAAAATAAAATATAACCTGGGGAAAAGTTTTAAAAATGTGTTATTGTAATATATCCAGGTTAATAAGTAGTGCATTGTGTAACTATACCTACATGAACACACAATCAATAACTGAACTAAAATTCCTATTTTATTTTTCTTTGTAACTTTTTATTTGAAACTCCCAATTATATTATTCATTACAACATTATTAATTATTAATAAATATTATTGTAATTATTTTATTTTTATGAATTAATTTAAATTTTAGCCTTAAATGTTCAAAAGTCAAAATTTGTACTTTTACAACTTCCCACAATTTTGCACAAAATATTATTTTAAAGAACCGGAACCAGAACCGTAAAGGACCGTTAAGAAACCGGTTTTTACGGAACCTTTATACATTGGGAAACCCGGAACCGGAAACCTTTTTAAAAAATTTGGGAAGTGGAACCAGAACCGGAACCGGAACCGTTATAAATAAAGGTTCCAATCCCTGCTCAAAACCCTATAATTTATCCCTTTATTATCAATCAACTTAGATGTAAATGTTTCCGGGCACTCAAAAACATGACTGGCTCGCTCTTCTTCCAACGACTTAGGCGTTATCCTAGTCTAGTTGGCTAAGGCGCCTTTATACCCGGATGTTGGAAACCTGGGTTCAAAACAACGGGCGGGATAAGCTTGATGCCTGGGTTGTATTACAAAATTATAGAACATGGTTTGAAAGGCATATTTTTTACAGTTTTATGGAAAAAAATAGCCAGTACGAAATACGCGTAAAGATTGCAAGGTTTACTCAATTTCCAAGCTCTATTTGGGGGTACCTTGAACGTGCAAGATTCGATACACCTTGGTCACTGCATGCAATTTTTACAGCCTGACAAAACAAACACAATATAATCTTTAAAAAACAAGACCGTTGTCGTTAAATTAAATCCTATACATTTTCAGCCAATTTTAAATTTATTATTTCTTGTAGGTTTTAAATCGCAACGGATGTTTTTGATTTTGTTCTCAGAAAACTAGTACCGTTTTTTTTTTTTAATTCAGAGTTATCTGTTCAGCGATTCGGCTGATTTTTAGCGTACACACACACACACTCTCACTCACAGAACCACGGAAGTGCCGTTTATCTTGAATCAGTCGCTGCGCTCCCTCGTCTAGTTATAATCCGGAATGGAAGACGTACTGAAAAATTAATAACGGTTAATCTTCGTGCCCTCGCGATGTAAAGGTCACGCAGAAGCCGCCACTGGCAAGGTATCGGCATTTATATTAAACATCTATAGTAGACTAGATCCGCAGTCTTGGTCCACTTTCGTGACAATTTGAAGCCATCTTGAAAGGGAGTGTTTGCATGTTAAGTAGAGGGGAGCGATTTTCAGAAAAATATTTTTAATCATGGCCGTCAGTTTGACAGGTGAGCATATTAGACTAACACCAAATGATTACTAAATTCCCTTAGGCAATAACTTCGTATTGTTTCTGTTTGTTCAATCCCATGCTGCCACAAGCTAAAACGGAGGTATTGGAGACTGGGGATTAGCCTACAAAAGATGTTTAATATCAAGGGTATGGACATATTGCGACGTGCGTGCAATATGATCGCCTCCGGTCCACACACACAGCTCAACAAGACACGGATCCAACTTCCACCGCTCTCTTCATCCGGGCCCAATAAAGTATTGGATATCGTAAATGCTTTGTTTATTCCCCTGGATTCCAATAGTTCCTCGAATTCTCCGGGACGTATCGGTATTACGTCCTGCATGGCATCCTGGGGCTTCATCCCTTCCATCAGGCGGAACAATTCCCCCTCTCGAGATCGAGTAATCACAATTCCCTAGGGATATCTAGAAAAAGCTTCCTAAACGGGAACTTTCCATAAGAAGAAGTTGGGTTCTTTAAACCGGTTCTCAAACACACCCAAATAGCTATAAATTAATAAATTATACGCAAAAATTTTGCACTTTATAGAATCACCAAACATTGTTTTTAATGTTGAAATCCCTCTAGTAATTTTCTGCAATCAAGGGCTTGCGGAAAATAATGTTTAAATTCTGTGTTGTACTTGATGAAGTTTTCATTTTAAATTACGGGGAAATTTTCAAAAAAAGGCAAAGAGTTGTTCTAATCGGCCTTTTTGATTCGGGCGTGATCGCGGGTGTTGCCTGCCCATACCCAAGTTGCTAATTTCCTTTTAAAAATACGATCTTTGGTGGTTATCGCTCACTCGACGTTTGCGGGGCCTGCAGGGTTTGGCTTGGTCCTTTGTTTAAAGTCCCCCTGAAATCATTATATAACTGAGTGGGGGGACTCTAAAAAAAAAATTATTTTTTATTATTTATTTATAAAAAAAGTGTTCTACATTTTAAAAAAAACCTGTAAAAAAAAAAAGCCAAACCTTACACAATCAAAAGCAATGAATCTAAAGAAATGCCAAACTTATGTACCCCCCTACATTTTCGCAAACTTAATAATAAAATTTTTCACTTTGCCCCCTTTACTGCATCCTTTCAAAGCGTGGGGAAAAAATTTTATTTGTAACTATTTTTTTAAATGTAATAGTTTGTGCAAATTTATTTTGCCAAGCTTTGCAGGATACAGCAAAGGGGAAAGTGAATTTATATATTAAGATGCGAAAAGAAGGGGGGGTACATCACCTGGGTTTCTTTTTTGATTCATTCTTTCGATTTCGTAAGGTTTGGCTGTTTTTTTTTACAAGTTTTTTGTAATGTGGGATCACATCATTTTCAAGTCCATTACAAAATTTATTTTTTTAAAAGACAATAATTTTATCAAAGCGATTTAATGATATGGTTTTACCGAGCCTAGTTGGGGGTTTAAAGATAAGTTCTGAGACCCACGTGTAGGTCATTTTGTGGTTGGGGTTTCCCTCGGGCAATCTTACCCCGATGTCCCAGGTTTTCTTTTAAAACCCCAAATAAGAGACCGGGGGATGATTCCCAGACTAAGTAGTAAGTTTAAGAGCCACGTTAGGTCGATGTTGGGGTTTTGTGGTTCCCCCTGGCGGTCTGTAGCCGAGTCCCTAGGCTTTCTTAAACCCTAAATAAGAGACCGGGGATTTTTCTCCAGACTAATAGTAAGTTCTGGAGCCTTGTTAGTCGATGTTTGGGGTTTGGGGTTCCACCAGGCGATTGTCGCCGATGTCCCTGGTTTCTTTAAACCCCTCAATAAGAGACCGCGGGATTATTCCCAGACAAAGTAGAAAGTTCTGAGACCCACGTTGGGTCGAGTTTGTGGTTTTTCCCCCCGGCGGTCTGTACGCCATGTCCCTAGGTTTCATTCAACCCTCAATAAGAGACCGCGGGGAAAATTCCCCAGATTAGTAATAAGTTTGGGGCCACGTGTACGGTCGAGTTTGTGGGTTAGGTTCCACCTGGCGGTCTGTCGCCGATGTCCCAGGCTTCATTCAACCCTAAATAAGAGACCGCGGGTTTATTCCCCAGACAAAGTAGAAGTTCTGAGAGTTTTGGTGTCGATGTTTGTGGTTTTGTGGTTCCCCTGGCGATATGTACGCCGATGTCCTAGGTTTATTAACCCTCAATAAGAGACCGCGGGATAATTCCCCGACTTAGTAGTAAGTTCTGAGAGCCACTGTGGGGTCGATGTTTGGTTTGTGGACCCACCGGGCGGTCGTACGCCGTGTCCCTAGGATTTCTTTTCAACCCAATAAGAGCCCGGGGATAATTTCCAGACTTGTAGAAAGTTTGAGGGCCACGTGTACGGTCGAGTTTGTGGTTTGTGGTCCCCCGGCGGTCTGTACCCCGATGCCCTGGGATTTTTTCAACCTCAAAAAACCGCGGGATTTTCTCCAGATAAGTAGTAAGTTCGAGAGCCACGTGTAGGCGATGTTTTGGTTTGTGGTTCCCCCTGGCGGTCTGTACGCCGATGCCCCCTAGGCTTTCATTCAACCCTCAATAAAGACCGGGGGATTATTCCCCCCCCCCCCCAGCCCCAAGTAGTAAGTTTGAAGGCCAGTGTGGCGATTTTTGTGGTTTGGGTTCCAACTGGGGGTCTGTCCCCATGTCCCTGGCTTTCTTTAAACCCCCAAATAAGAGACCGGGTTTTTCTCCGACAAGAGAAGTTCTGAGAGCCCCGTGTGGTCATTTTGGGGTTTGGGGGGGTTTCCCCCTGGCATAGTACGCGTGTCCCTGGCTTTCATTCAACCCTCAAAAAGAGACCGGGGGAAAAATTATTCTCCAGACTAAGAAGAAAGTTTTGAGAGCCACTGTAGCTGATGTTTTGGTTGGGTTTCCCACCTGGCGGTCTGTACCCGATGTCCCTAGGCTTTCTTCAACCTCAATAAGAGACCGCGGATTTTTCTCCGGGACAAGTAGTAATTTCTGAGACCACGTGTGGTCGATTTGGGTTTGGGGTTCCCAACCCGGGCGGTCTGTACGCCGTGTCCCTAGGCTTTTCTTTAAAAAACCCCAAAAAGAGACCGGGGATTTTCTCCCTGGAAATAATGTTACACGAGGTAAATTGTCGATGATCCCCCTAACGGCAGAGTCCGGGATTCGAACATGTCGTTAGCGAGAAATCCCGCCCACGGGGTTTTTGGATTAAAGGGTTAAGAGGCCCAAAAACCCCGGCCAGAATTCCCCCAAAACACGCTGCAAAAAAGTTTTAATCGCCAAACGAATATCCCAAAGTTTTAACTTAAATTGTACGGGAAAAAACAGATCTATCTCCATGTTTTTTTTCCCAATGGGTTTTACTCAAGTTCAATTTTGATCTTTTTTTACGTATATTAAAATGAAGTTTAAAAATAAATAATTGTTTAGGGAAACCCTTTTAATTTAAAGAGATGCAAGCATAGATCAAATTTTAAATGAAGACCTTTTGAAGTAAAGCGAATAATCTTAATTAATAAAATAATTTTTGGGATTGGTTTTCAAATAAATAACATGGGCAAGATAGTACGAACGTTGCACGTGCAGCGAGAAGTCCCTTTTTCAAAACGGTTCTAGAAACAAGCACACACTAAAGGGGCTTCTGTTGGATAATCCACAAACAGGGCTCGAATGCGAGAACACGATTGCAGCGACATTGGGTTAAGTAGGCGTGGAAAATAAATGAGGTTGATCCCAGTTGAGGTGAAAACGAGCAAAATTTTAAAAATTTCATTAGAAACGCCTTCTTTTAAAAAAATAAAAATTTTTATTGACGCCCACAATGAAACTCGTTCCGGTTCAACGGTTCAAAGTATATACACACGTTAAAAAAACGCAACCACTAAACAAAAGTCGTATTAAGATACCAATCATACAAAAACTGATTTATTTGAAGGACATTAAATTTAAAGCAAAAGGGCAAAACCCCCTGTAGGCGCCGAAGTCATCGACGAGCAAAACAATGAGAAACCCAAACCGGGCATTTAAGTAAGAAACACCGGACAGGACAGAAACAAAACAACAAGACTAATTTGGAACAACCATATAATTTTTGTGTGCCTTTTAAAGGACGCCCCAAAAAACACCGTTTAAAAACCCTAAGCAAAGAGCTGAGTGATTTAAGAGGAATGGGAAAATTAGCAGTTAGCAAACAGCGTTCGCTCCCCCAAGAAGCCCGACGGACAATCGTAATTTGTGAAAATTGGTCTTTAATCAGGGAAAAAAAAACACAAATATAGCAATTTTGGTCTTTTTTCAAAATAAAAAAACTCAAAAAAATCAATCAAAAAATCTTTTTTTAAATTTTTCTAAGTTTTTAAAAGTATACTGTATGCCCTATGTTTCTATTTCCGTGACATCCCCCAAAAATTTCAATCACCTGATGTAGGGTATCAGTCAGCGGAGCGAAAAGCAAATTTGGTTAAACGCAGTCCTATAACCTCTTTAAAGATATTCCTTGCCATTAACAGCGAGCCTTCTACTCTCGTGGGTTTTGAGGCTAATTAAAACGTGACGTGATGTAACCTGGAAAGTTGTTGATGTTCTTTATGCGCCTCGGCGAAACTGAGAAACTGTTAAATCTATCTCTCGAATACACAGCCGGAAAAGAGAAAACCCAGTTAACAAACATCAAAGAAACAGCACGGAGGGGGGGATGTAATAGCTAGAGAGGGGAGGTGGGGTTTGGGTCGGCTACATCATCATCGCAACTGTGAAATAATAATTAAAAAAAAATATACCACTTGTTATATGAGCCGAGCAAACCAGGCTTTGACGCAGAATGCAGGGGTTTAAGTCTGGACCCGGGAAGCTTATTTTTGTCCTATGGGTTGGGGTTTTGCACCGAATTTAAGAAAAATGTGTTTTTGTCATTGTATGTCCCAGCCCCCCAACCCCCCCCCCAACAAAAAACATTTTTTAGCCAAAAAAGACACTTTTTTCCCTTTTGTTTAGGTTTTTCGTTTTAAAACCAAACGAGCTTCGTTTTCTCTTTTTTGGGAAATAACTTTTTTTTCTAAAATGGGTTCAGCAACGGGTCGTAAAAATAGAAAATAGGAATTTTCAATGTTTTGCCGTAGGGGGGGTGTAGAGTAATTTTTTTAAAATATAGTTCCCGGGTGCGCTTACATTCCTCAAAGTTTGTTGGGAAACAAATAGTAAAAAATCCTTGGCCTTTTAAGAAGGTGTGCGGGTTCCCAAATTTTGGGTCGGGTTTTGGGGGCCCACTCGAAGCCCAAAAAAAAAAATTTCCCGGGTTTTCGGATACCAAAACTTTAGAGGATGGGGTCAGTATTTTTTATAATTTTGGTGGAGGTGCCGGGCCCAAACCTTTTTTTTTATTTGCTTTACAAAAAGCCATTCAAATAAAAACCCGGAAATTATTGTTATGAATTGTGACGAAATTTAATGTTAATTCATTTTTTTATACCGGCCGCTTTTCCCTATCCTACTCGCCAAAAAAAACCCAAAGAAGTTGATTTACCGGCCCCGGGACCGCACCCGACCCAGCCCCAGCCCAGACACAGCCCCAGTCCCAGACCCAGACCATGCCCAGACCCAGCCCAGTCCCGCCCCAGCCCCAGTCCAGCCCCAACTCAGATCTGACCCAGACCCGGGCCCAGACTCGCCCCAGACCCGGACCCGCCCCCGGCCCCAAGCCCAAAGCCCCAAACCCCCAGCCCCAGCCCCAGCCCCGACCAGACCCAGCCCCAGCCCCCAAACCCAGCCCAGACCAGACCCAGACCCGACTCAGACCCCGACCTGGACCCAGACCCGGCCCCAAACCAGACCCAGCCCCAGACCCAGACCCAGACCCGCCTTTACCCCACACAGCCCTGGTTTTAGAACCAGAAAACATGGCGAACCCATTCGCAGTCTATAAGCCCGAGCTGCTGTATTCTTTTACTAATCGACTTTTTGCACCCTTAAAACGTTCCGACTGAACGCCCCCGTAAATGCTCGACTACATTCCACACGCGAGCTCAGTTTGCAGGGGGGAAATATATCTCTGACAGTATAACGTCTACCCCTCCCACGCTACAAAACCAAAGAAGATTGATTTTTTTCCCAAAATTTTCTAAAAAAGAGTATCAAAAAAACAGATGCTTCGTATCAGCTTTTTCTTATTAATTTTCCCCTGTACAAATTGACTTGCGAGATGTAATTGCAGCAGAAACAAAAAAATTTTTTTTAGATACATTTCAAACACTTTTTTGGGGAAAATGAAAAAAAAAATGGGAATTTTTTTTCATAAACAACACAATTTCGCTTTAAATTTGCATGTAAAAACATTTTTAACTGTATTTCAAAGTTTACTACTGCGAAAAAAAAAAACAGTTCGAAAACTTATTTAATATCGTACCACAGTTTTTTTTTAAAAAACCTTACAAATAAATCGAATTAGATTCGGCGAACGTAGGTTTACTTCAGCGCTTCCCGCCACCCAGATCGATAGGAAGAAACTTAGATAACGAGGTAACCTTAGCAACTCTGTCTTTAAACCAAAATTGGGGGGGGGGGGGGGGGGGTTTGGGCATTTTTTGTTTAAAGTAAGTGAGAATAAATTTGTTTCTTTGAATCTTCAGAAAACAATTTTCCCTAGTGGAGTTTATGTTTTCTGAAAAAGAAATGATCAAACAAACATAGATTGAGCTTGATAAGGTATACACGGGGCTAGAAGCTAGGATAAGGGGGAGAATGTGCAAAGAACGATTTTATAAGATACAATCAGAATAACCTTTTGAACGAAGAAAACTTCAAAAAACAAGCAAGGTTTCTTGATTATAGATGCAGCCCCCGAACCACCAAGCTCCTTACTAAAAATAAATTAATAAAATTTAAAACAAAAAAAAATATATGAAAGAAGAACGAAAGAACGAAAATTTAATGATTTTAATGAATGGGAAAGAATGAAGGAAAAAAAAAAAAAATTTAATTTTTTAATAAAAAAATAAATTTTTAAAAAATTAAA
>JAMZAV010016092.1:0-11722 GCA_024449915.1 Sweltsa coloradensis | reverse complement strand
CTGGCCCCCTCCCTATTTCACACCAAAAGCAGCACAGAGTGGTAGTATATCCAAACATCGTTGGAATTAATTAACGGGGCTCAGCTGGCTTTAAAATTATGCACTTGAGTTAGCTGAGGTCTGAGTCATGGCATGGACCTGCCTTGGGAGAATGGGTAAACCCACAAAATTTTAGAACCCACAGAAGTATCCTGCGCTAGAGATTATTTTTCCCCTTCCGTAAAAAATGTGGATTCTAACAATTTTAAAGGGACGTTTTAGTGAATTTTATTTTTTTATTTTTTAGGCTTCGTAAATTTATCATTGTGTTATTAAAACGACCGGCTGAGTCAGAAGATGGGGAAATCCAGAAGTTAGTGTCATGGCTCATAATTGCCTAAATCATTCTAAAACCATATTTAAAATGAATGAGCATGATATACGCAACACAAAGTTTTTTTCCTCAAGACTAGCAGAACACGTTTATGAGAACAATCATTTTGAATTGGAACGACTCCTCTATCATTCTCCATGAAACTAATATGCATAAACGTCGGTTAAAAGAGGCTGCCTTTATGGCTGTGAAGAACAACGTCACGAGTACTCCTAGTATTGATTCTCCTTCTATTTGGAAAGTGTCTATTCCAAGCCAGAGTCAGTCAACAGCTATAAAAGGTGTTGTGTTTTTTACCTTAATTGTTAGTTGGCAACGTAACTGCTTTAATTTTTATAAGACGGTAGGCATAAGTTTTCTGGTGAAATTGAAAAGGCAGTATGTGCAATGTAGTAAGTAACAGTAAGTACAATGGTAAAAAACAGACCGCAATGTTGAAGTTGAGAATTAAATGTTCCCGCCCAAAATAAATATATTTTTTCAATGCTTCTCTGGACCGTCATGTCATGTATTCACTTGTTCATATACGTGTTTCCAAACATTATCATGTACCCATGATACTTTTTTGAGGGGATAGCTAAACTGAAGGGTGTTGCTTTATGTCACATCCTGCACTATTATTTACATTTTTTCAACATCGACTGCAGAAACTTGTTTAAGGTGGCATGAGGGCTTATATTATAAATAAGTCCTGCTTTCTCTCTCTATACTTATTTTTGTTTTATTTTTAGACGTGTTTTTAAATTTAATATACATGGTGCCGGATGTAACAAAGGGAAAAGTGTCCCGGACGTGACAGTATGAAACCAAGTTCTAGGGTATTTATTTTGCAGTTACCTAGACTGTGAGCTTTAACCATTTGCTTGAGTCTATTAGAACTATCCTCTTTTAGGGGAGGTCATGTTCACATGCAATGGCCTAAATTAGCCATAGTCCTAGTCAGAACAAGTAGATCAGGTAGGCCTAAGTAGCCTTAATAACTAAGCCAGCAATATGGTAGTTTAGTCTACCAATTTTACTCCTTGAAGAAGCATCAATAAAATTAGTCAAAAGTGTGGTTAGGTAAGGCATGCCTACACTAGGGGCCTAGGCAAGACAGGGCATGTACTAGGCCTAGCTAGCTACTTATTTAAATTGGTTTTCTCGGAAGGGGTCAGAGATGTTCAGACTTGATCTGTCGTTTTGACAATCGAACTTTCGACCATGAACCGATTTTCGAATAATCGAAATTTAGGAACCATAGGTCGATGTACAGCAGATGTAATAAGTATTGTGACACTGAAGGTCTGACCATGTCAATGCAAACTGTCCGAGGCGAAAGTAACGGCTAACATTTTTTATTTTGATGGTTATACGTACCTGTTAATACGCGGATGAGACAACAGTGTTTTACAACTGCGGCAATAAACGGGGTAATGTACGGTGCCATGGAAGACTGAAGAGATACATTGAGCCGAAGGAGGGGACAGAATAACACCTACACAGGTAATGTGCAAAACTACCAATATTTTAAATTTTTTAGTTCATTGATTTTAGCTCACCACACAACCCCTCCGCTTCAAGTGCACAGAAAATTTTTAAACTTGGACATAACGTCCCTGAGTAGTAAACTCGCCACATTCACTACTCGAGGAGAACTGACAAGTTTTTGTCCTGCTACCGTAATTCACCTGATATGGTGCGACATGGTAGAGGCCATCATTTGTAAAGCGTATCAGCTTTCGCGGGAGCGTCAAAAAACGGATAGTGTGACAAAACACTAACCGAACACATTCAGCAGAAACAGAAACCACAACGTCATGTGCTGTGGAGTCCAAACAAGAGAGGAACCAAGAGCGGAAAAGAAGCACAGCAAATAAACCGTGTCAAGGATCTGATCTCACATTAAACAGAACCTAGCACTTTCTGAACATCAACTCCTCAGGCTGCACGGACCAAACAGACGGAGTACAACACTGAGATGACGAAGCAGGACAGAATAAAGAGAGAACTAAGCCTTTCAGTCTGGACAGAACAGACAACCTCCTGAAGTTAACAAACATTTAACAGAACAATGTGAGGACATAACGGCCAAAACTTGCTGAAACAAAAAAACGCAGCAGTTAAGACGAGCTATCTCACACTGCCAAACATAAACCCCATGGGCTGAAGGAACGAAACAAACGGGACGCAATACCGAGGTAACAAGCACTTGACTGACAAGCATACAGAAAGAGGGAGTAAAAAAAACTTTCAGTCTGGACAGAAACAGACATCCTAGTAACGGCAACACACACAAAAAAAACACATTCAGTAGTACAGAAGCCAACTCCTTGTACTGTGGAGACCGAACAGAACAGAACGAAGAGCGGAGAATAAAAAACGTCCGCCTGCGACAAGAACAACTGACCGACTGCGAGGCTGCCGTTGGGTTTTTCTGTGTGTACTGTAGCCTGTGTAGATGGCTGTCAAAGGTGCGGGGCGGCAAGGTCATATCCATGTTTCACGTCAAGTACATGGAAATTATTCAAAATTGTATTTGAGTATGACACTAACACATTATCTCCAAAATGTATAAAAACTGATAGCGAGCTATATTTAAAAGTGTAGTTTAGGTTCATCGCGTCGATACTATATTTTCGCAATTTTTTTTCCATATCTACGGATTCTACTGTCATTACAAAAACCAACTGTAAAACGGCGCATTTCACCCGACTCACAGGGAGATAGTAGATTAAAAACGCTAGAATTGACACTGAGATGAGGAGCGCTTCCCTGAAAAGCTGGGCAGAATAAAGAGAACAAACATTTAACAGAATGATGAATGAGAACGAGGATACATCAAAGACGTGAACAAACAAAACATACAGCAGCAAAAAACTAACTCTTGTGTATGTGGAGGCCCAACGTGTTGATGACTGAGGCAATTGGCTTTTAGTGTGTAATAATTGGTTGTGAGTAATATATCAAGATATGCAGTGAGGCTCATCGTGACGACACTATATTGTCACAAATAAACATTTTTCAGGCATTTTAAATTTTATTATGGACTAACGTAACATGGTGCATTTCACTTGAAACGCAATGCGTGTAAATTGATACAGTGGCCAAGCGAAAGTAGTTATATCTGTTTCTCCCAATTCAACTCTTCCAATTAAATTAGAACACACCGTAAACAATGTTCATCTCAACAGCTGCAAATCAATCCAACTTTTAGGCATTCCCATGACTAATAATCTGAAGTGGAACTTTCACACTGACACTATAAGATCTTAGTGCTCAAAGCTGAAAGGATTCGTTGACAGGAGTCTTTCTTTCACAGCAGGCAGAACAAAGAGAAAACTAAACCTTCCATCTGGACAGAACAGACAACCTCCTAAGTTCACAAACATTAAACACAAATGAGCGAGGACACAGCAGCCAAGACTTGCAGCAATAGAAACTAACTCCATGTACTGTGGAGGCCCTTTAAGAAGAGAACGAAGAGCCAGCACAAAACACGTCCACCTGCGACAAGAACAACAGACCGACTGCGATGCGAGACTCTCCGTTGTGTTGTGTGCGTGTAGCTGCGGGGCGGCGAGGTCATATCGACGCTACACGTGTAGTGCATTGGAAGATTTCAAAATCGCATTGATGACAGCAGCACATCGGCTTTATGGTGTATAATCAATTAGTTGAGTGATTTTCTTAATAACGTTCATCGTGATACGATATTTTTTGTTATTATTGATTAGCCTATAATTTGGCACATTGATATTGATTAAAACTGGTAGGCTTTTTTAAATGTGGACTGTATATTTATTTATTTTATTTGAATTACTTTACTTTCAAACATAGTACACTCATTCACATCCATTTCAACCCCATCGTTGCTAGTGACTACTATAAAACAAAATCTAATAACAAAACATGATTTTGAGGCCACAGCCCTCACAAGGCATAATAATATTATGCATTCTAAACTCAAACATACTCCCCCCGTTGATTGGAGATCAAAATACAAAGAAGTATTACATAAGACATTGAGTAGGGAGAGGAAAAAATGACGAATTGGTCCTTCATCACGTTGCGACCTAATCGTATGTTGACAACTCGAACTAGCCCATCACTTCCCTGGGCAGATGCTTTCTACGACCCCCAGTTTCCATTGGAGAGGAGGCAGACGATCATCTCGAACAAGGCACACCATTCCCGGTTGTAGGTTGTTTTGGGAAGTAGACCATTTCTGCCGTTGCTGGAGTCCGTTGAGGTAGTCCCTTGACCACTTTTTCCCCAACTGCTGGTGCATATGTTGGACTCGTTGCCAACGTGATAACTGGTTGATTGTCGACGTTTTTAAGCAGTCTGGCTCAGGTAGGCTTTTTAAATGGAGCGCCTATGAGAAAATGACCTGGACTTAAAAACGTTGGATCATTAGGATCGTTTGACAAACGGTAAGAGGACGGGAATTCATACATGCTTCAATTTGAGAAAGTAGAGTACTAATTCTTCAAACGTCAGTGTAGCCGTCCCTACCACACGTTTCAAATGAAATTTCATGGACTTCACTGCAGCTTCCCAGAGACCACCAAAGTGGGGGTGCACTGGGCGAATGAAGTGCCACGAAAATTGTTCTTTAGCAGCATATTCCTTGATCTGATCGCAGAACGATTCGGTAAGGAACGCCTACGCAACTCTTGAAGCTTACGGTTTGAGCCCACAAGTTCGTAGCATTGTCACTGTAAATGTTAGACACTTGCCTCTTCTGGCTGTAAACCTTCTTAACGCTGCTATAAAGGCTTCAGTCTTTAAATTACTCACTAGTTCCAAGTGTACAGTTTTTTACTGCAAAGCATACAATATTGCAACATACATTTGATTGTAGTTTTGCTGCGTACTGATCCAGTCTTTATTAAAAGGGACAATAATCTACTCCTGTGTTCACAAAAGGACGAGATGGTTGAAAAACGGGCTTTAGGTAATTGACCCATCAATTGTTTTGATGTTGATACCTTCAGTTTGAAACAAGGTAAACATTTGTGAATGCAATTCTTAAATTACTTGTTTTGCTCTGGGGATCCAATATTGCTGGCCAATGATGCAGTTAACAATTGCGGACCAGCATGAAGTAGCTTGAGATGTTCAGAATTGATAATCAATTTAGTAAGATCAGATTTGGGGGCAGAATAAGGGGGGATGTTTGTTATCGTATGGAAGTTCTGAATTATTTAATCTCCCACCGACTCGCAGGAACTTTTCATCGTCTAAAAATGGATGAAGATTTAACAGTAAGCTTTTTTTTGAAACTTGACCGTTGTCTTAAGCCTTGAATTTCACGAAGGTAAATCTTTTTGCACACATTTAATGCAAATTTTGAGAGAAAGATTGCAGCTCTTCACAGATAGCACACCTGACTTTTTTGACATCGAATTCTTACAATTGAAGTTGAATCGCAAACAAAAACGCAACTACGTGTGTCAGTTTCGAGAGTGACGAGTATTTGGAAATAATCTCGGTTGTTTACAGTATTAGTAACTACATGGTGTTGACAATTCTACGTTTTTCGATATGGAATTGTCATGTTCAATGATGGGACGGATGAGGGCCACGATAGAGTAGGTTGCTGTAGCCAGTCAGGTCCGTGCCACCATATATCAAGTTGTTTAAGTGTTTTAGGATCATTTTCCTCTTGAAATAATATCTGCTGGATTGTTTTTGGGAAAATTTAAACATGTTTCCAATCCTTATCATTAGTGCATTCTTGAATTTTGGATACTCTGTTCGCAACAAATGTTTCCCATCGATTTGAAGACGAGGATAACCATGATAGAACAAGGGGTTGAATCCGTCCAAAGATGTATGCTGTCAATCTTAAGGTTCAAGATTGGTAGTGTTTTTTGTACCAGTTGCGCTAGTAAACAATGCGCCACAAAGTTCTAAACGGGGCAGAGTTACCTTTTTTACAGGTGCTACTCTTGATTTTGAGCACAGTAGATAAATACAAACTTCATTTTGAACATTGACTGACCTGAGATATAACACGATCCATACGCTCGTTCTGATGCATCTGAGAAACCATGAATCTGTATGTCTATGATTGGTGCTTTGCATAGAACTAATCGGTCAATTTCAATGTTGTTGACAAATGGAAGTTGTTGGTGAGCTTGTTCCATTCCATCAATACTCTTGGGTAGTCGATCACCCCCAGTCTATTTTAAATAAAGCCATAACTTCTGTAGAAATATCTTATGTAAAATCACTATTGGGCTGACGAGACCTAATGGATCAATATCGACGCAATGATTGATGAAATCTTCCGTTTTGTAACATTCGTGGCAGACACTTGATCGTGCGAATATGAAGAGCTTTTGTTTTGTACGAAAAACTTATCTGACTTCGATTCCACAATAACCAAGTGTTTTAACGCTGTCTGTTTCGATCAAATTGAAGAGGTAACTGGGTTTCTCTGTACTCTGTAGGTATTGCTTCAAGTAACTCTGGACAGTTTGAACACCATTTTCTGAGTGGGGAAACCTCCACTATTTAATAGCATGGGCATGTCATCTGAATTTTGAAGAGCATCCTGGATATTGTCACAGCCACTGAGCAAGTCTCAACGTAAAAGTCTCGTCCTAGCACTTCTGTAGCGCGAGGATAGCTGCTAGCTTCTTCTTCGGCAAGTTGTTGTAAGCATCGTGTTGCCAAGAAGGGGGCTGAAGCGGGGCCGAGGTGACTGTTGTAAGCTCGTAACATTTGACAGATTCTTCAGGCGATGTTCTCCAGAGAATTCTTTGATATCGAGTGTCCCGTGGATCTACGTTTGACTTGACGATACATTTTAGCAATGTCAGCTGTAAATGCAAATTTTATGTGTTCTAAACCGTACCACGATTGACCACAAGTCTTGTTGAATAGTAGGAAACCCACCTCAGGATATCATTTAAGGATTTACCGTTCGTAGTTTTGGCTGAAGCGTCAAAAAAAACTCGTGTCTTGGTTGTGGTGCTGGAAGCCTTAAACACAGCATGATGAGCAGATAGTATACCTTGTCAGAATGTACACCTGAATCTGTCTGCACTTGTACCATATGGCCTAGCTTTTTTGTATTCTTCAAGAACTTGTTGTATTCCAATCGTAGTTTTTGGTTGTTTGTGCAGCCGACCTTCCAAATGTTTAAATCTGTAGCTTGCCTGATCGAATAGTTACCCAAAAGTCTCATGATCTGCCTGGAATGGAAGCCTTACTACAAATCTCCCTTTTCTATTCCTTGTCACAGTTTCTTGGAAAAGTCGCTCACATTTTTGTTCTTCGTCGGTTCTTGGCTTTGAGTGGACTTCCTCAAGTTCCCAGAAACGTTGCAGTTGCCGATCTAGAATGTCATCTGTTTGCAAGAGTTGTGCGGTAACAGATGCAGTAGAGCATCGCCACATCTTGTTGGAAACGTCCTGCCATTTTCCAACTAACTCTGTATCCTGTAGAATAGGATAATTATTCTCTAATCTTGACTTTCGTCCAGGCCCTTTGAAGCTGGAAAAAGAGTTCTGCCCCTATCAAACAGATCAAACCTTCCTGGCTGGAAGAATGTTGGGTCAGCTAAATCGATGTCAGGTATATTCCATGTTCATGTTCAATCAACATATCTGGCATCTGGCCGGTTATGCGTTGCAGAACTAAACATGACAAGTTAGCATTGAAGTTGCCTACTTTAGATTGCAGTTGGCATTCAACCAATGCTTTTGATTCTGAGGCTACGTTATTGATACCTCGAATTGAAATGGGGTTCCTATGTTTCTTTAATCCTAATCGTTGTACTAAATCTTCAGTACAAAAGTTAGATTGACTTCCACTGTCTAAAAGAGCTCTACACTCTTGAAGCTTGCCATTACAATCTTTTATGAGGACTATTGCTGTTGATATAGAACATGTTTATTGGATATCCTTGAATGCACAGCATTGCGTTCTGAAACTGGTTTGGGAAATTCCCTCGTGACCATTATCTGTGTTGCACATAATGGTGCAGGATTAGAAATTCTCTGAACCATGTCAGAAGAACCCCCGTTTTCAAGATGAGAATTGTGTAACAGAGATGATGTTTTTTGCCACACTTTCGGCAACCCTTTGAGTGGCATGACTTGAAAAACGTGCCCATTGCGAAGACAGTTGAAGCATAACCTGTTGTTTTTCTACACAAAATTGTTTCTGAGCTAAGGCTTAAGTTTCCTGAACTCACACATTTGTACAACGAATGTGATTCATTGCAACTCTGACATTTAGGTACAGTTGTGTCTGTAGGCCTAGAAATGTATGCATTAGACTTTCTATCGCTTGGATTGAATCTTCCCTTGACTTCAGCAGTAATGAACTTACATCTTTTACAATTACTGTTACTGAAGGGTTGAACGTTTTCTAGAGCTTGTCTTCTGTGTTTCAAGAAAAGCGATGAAACTATCAAGTGATGGGAATGCTTGATCATTGAGAGTGAGTTCCCATTCTTTGCGTGTATTACTATCTAAACGTCTGGTGAATAGATGTAACAATATGACTTCTTCCAAAGGTGTTTCAATTACTAAAGGGGCCCTTAAGAGCATTTAGATTTCTAGACACTGTGTTGATAAATTGTAACAATTCAGTTGCAGATTCTTTTGTACTGATTTAATATCAATCACTCTTTAAGATGTTGAGATGCTATCAGCCTTTTATTTTGATACCGATTTTCCAATAATTTCCAAGCCACAGTGTAGTTATTCTCAGTCAGAGGGAAATTTGAATCAATTCTAATGCTTGTCCTGTTAAACAGATATCAGATATAGTACTTTTCTATAATGGCCACATCGTTGTTGTCGTGAACCATAGCTCTGAAGCTGTCACTAAACGTCAGCCACTTTGTATAAGAGCCGTCAAAACTAGGCAACTTTATAGACGGTAGGTTTAACTTAGTCTTCTAGGCCTGCGAGATGCGCCAATTGTATCATTTGAGGCGTCTAGGTCAACTAAGTGTTGTCCTAGTTTCTAACAAGCCTGACATAGTTGCTCTAAGGTCATGAAACCAGAGTTTCAATGGGGGATCCTCTCTCCTTCATGGGCTATGTTTTCCCTCATGCAACTCTAGATGGTTTGGACCTCATCAAACCTTGTCCAGGTTTCCAGTAACTGTTCAGTCTAATTTGTATCTTTTTGACATCCTGCGATATGTCGAGACTACTGACAAACGTCTGATTCGTGAAATGGTAGCTTTATAAAAACCTCTCTCGCTTGACCCCAAAACTTGATTTGTTTTTTGTCCATGTTGAAAGGCTAAAGTAACAAAAATTTTTTTCTGACCTGTTTTTCTGCTGGTTGCTGACACTGTCGAAGCAAAGCAACTCGTGATAAAATCTGGCGCGGTTGACCAATGATTAAAACTGGTAGGCTTATTTAAATGTGGACCCGTATAATTCTTTCTTTATTTGAATTACTTTATACTTTCAAAAACATAGCAATCATTTCAATTCCTTCAACTCGTTCTTTGCTATGACTACTAAAAACTATCTAATAACAAAAACATGATGTGAGGCCACAGCCCTCACAATGCATAATAATATTATGCATTCTAAACTCAAACAGATATGTTAGTAGAGTAGTAGTTAAAGGGGAGCTTTTACAACAAAGATTATTCGCGCCTCCATTATTTTTAAATAACTATGTAAAGTGCGGAAAATGAGCTTAAATATGCTATGTTCTTATCATGTTATCACCGTCATTTTCAAACAAACATTGTCATTTCAGATTGATCCTAAGAATTGAGGATATGTGATCCAAAGTTTGAAAGGAGGAAGACAGCAGCAAATCCACCCGCAGTCCTTATCATCTGGTGCTCTCCCTATCAAACAACTTGTTATGACAAACAACGAGGATTTTATTTAATTAATTAATTAAATTGCTGTGTATTGGTAGGGAAAAAGGGCGAGATTTGGACATGGAGCACATGAGGACTACGTCCAAAAAAACCCCACCAATATTATTTAAAATTTACAAAAATTCTTAACAGTTGAGAGAGAAACTTTTTGTACAAATACAATTGCCACGAGGACACAGAATAAAAATAACATTCATTGATTAAGGATGTGCGAGTCGCGCGCAGACAGCAGCGATGCGCTAACACAAACTTCCAGTTTACCTTTTTTTATTGAGCCCCCAAACATAAGGAATGTGGCCCACAAAGTAATCATTCCCTAGGGAATTTTATTCTCTTTTTTATGGTTATCGTATTTTTTTTTGATACTAAAATCCATGTTTTAACGTTCCGATTTTAAAGTTTGCAATGTGTTCGGTTAATTATAGTTATTTAAACGGTATGTTTTGTATTTTCGAATTAACACAGTTACAAAACACACCAAATGTAGACGAGTGAATTCTGCGGGTCATGAAGTTGTGCTATGTTGATAACTCATTTAATCTCTTTTAAAACAAAAGGCAACTGTTTGTGCGTGTTTTTTTTGGAGAGTGTCTCCACGCGGTGGCAGTTTCATGAAGCTTTGCTTCTCTACTCCGCGGGCGCCGGGCGGAGGGAGGAAAAACAGTCGAAACGAGCGAGGGCTCGCTGGAGCTCACACAGGCAGGTGGAATGGCATGCCCAGACGTAAGGGAGGGAAAATGTGTCCTCGAGGCACAGGCGAGACCACTACTGGATGTTTTGTCAACACCGCACAATAACAACAGACTGACATCCTTTCTTCATTCTATAACAGATTGACAATTTGTTTTGATTGGACTGGGAGTCTATACCACGAATGTGTGATTGGGAAATAGTAATAAGGTGTATCATCATGATATGTTTCTCAGTGCTACTTGCTTTACGTCTTTATTACTGTAATCATACTATTCCGATCGATGAGTGGACAATTTAGCCCCGTAGTTGGCCGCGGACGATTAGCGCAGGTGTAGAAAACCGCGGTCTCTGCTCGTTCCTGGGGCCTAGCCTCGACGAACTGTCGGAAAGCATTTTTTCGGCCGACCACAAAAACCGAATTTCGGAAAGTCTAGCCTCGACGGTATTTGCGACAGTCGGATTGAGGAACCCGAATTCGTAAAGTTTCCGACAACTATCCCAGCCGTTTTTCGGAACATAATTTATTCAACCAATGGGAGAGCGCTCAGACGCGAAGCGGTGGGACGACAAGGTTTGAAGGCAGTGGTCTTCGCCCACTTTTAGGGAAACAAAATAACACATGGGACTTGACAAGTGTCAATCTGTAGACGTAAAAGTTCCCCAAAACCTTTTCAAAAACGGGTTTTAGGAGCCTAGGCGTCAGTTTCTTGAGTAATGCCATGCAATCTCATTTGAAATATTGCATCAGCAAAAGAAAAACATGATTTGGTGGTCTAAAAGGCGTAGGCCGTACCCCGAAG